>JASAND010007585.1:0-18805 GCA_030248195.1 Trissonchulus latispiculum | reverse complement strand
TGTTGTACTTCGTTCAGTTACGTATTGCTCAGGCAAGAAATCCCTGAGCTCCTGGCAGCCTAATGTAGCGGGGCTAGCAGGTTTTCCTACGTACTAACACCGTTACCACGCCCTGACGTAGCGGACGCGGAGACCGTGGCACAGATGGATAACGACCCGGCTACAAGAGACGGTCGGGACAGCCTCGCCAGACAATATACGCAGGGGTAATTCCGATCCTAAGGGCGAGACGACTCGCACTCTCACTCACTCAAGATAGAATTACCTACCTAGCAGGAGCTCAGTAAGACTCAAACCTAACTAAATACACTTTAATAAGAAACAGAATAACAAGTTATTATAGTTATATAATAATAACAATAAAATACTGGGTCGAACCCTCAAACAAACACACAAACAAACAATAACTTACAGTTACAGCAGACAGGGTTGGCCAAGCCAACGTACCAAGCTCTGGGGAGAGCTGGGGGGACACAGAATATTTACACAGTAAAATGGGGGAGAAATAGCAGAATAAACACAAGCGCTCACAAAGGCAGAAATAACAACAATGAAGGGGGGGAAGCGAGTGTTGGGTTGGACCCTCCCACGAGCGCCCCCTAGTGGAAATTTCCCCCAATCACGTAGCTCCCAAGTCACGAGGGGGGAAACCACCCAATCCCACGTATACACGTTGGGGGAGCTACGTGACTTGCAAACGTGTCCCAGCCCAAGGTGATGACGATATATGAAGCCAAGCGGGTAGCTATGCTAGCTACAAGCGCCAGCAACGGAAAGGTTGACCTTGTGTCACCTTGATCCGTTACAGGGGTCAGCCGTTAGCGACCATAGCATGTACCTAGAGCTGATAACAGAGAGCTTGCCAGCTGTCACACTCTTATCTATTATGCAATCTTGATAGTAGGTACGCAGGTAAAGTAAACCAAACTAATCTGTTATCTATTCATTTGGTTGAGGGAAGAGAGGTCCTCAGTGAACTTGATCGAAGACTATATAAGTTCTTACGTTTCTGCAAGGCGGAATTGTCGTAATGAATTTCCATAAGAATAAAAGGACTATCCCCTTCTTCCATAAGTGGATATCCCAAATGGTCAGGGTAAGTAATTCCCTGAAATTCGTTACAAATTATCAGTTACGTCGTGCCTACCTAGTTCCCACAATTGTTGAAATTTTTCCCATTTTGGCATCCACAGGCTTCTTGTCGAATTTTAAAGTTGGCCAAGACTCTGATTTCAAGAAACTGGCAAATATATATGACTAGACGTTAGTGTCAAAATAAGATTTACAAGACGAACTCGTTACAGTGGCACAGTAGAGTAGAGCTGTGCTCCTCTACCTTGCATATGAGCAGTTAATGGATGTCTTACTACCGAAGCCGAAAGGCCAAGAAGGTCTCTGTGTTCCAGCTGCCCATTGTGGGACAGCATTCAGGCGACGAAGCGAGAGTCATACTAGCTATGATTTATAGGGAGAGACAAAGGTTTGCGCCCTCATATAGCCACTTGGCTGAGTAGCCCGGCAATAACAACAACAGCAACAACAGTAGTGCTGCCTAAGGTTGGAGTTCTGCTGTACACACTGCTGAAGCATACAGGCAACTGTCTGCTTCAGCAACTTCGATTAGGGATCAGCCTCCCAACTTGTAGCGTGCGTAATACTTCAGGTGCCTTTATACCGAACGCTTAGAAATTTTGTGAGCAAGCTTTAATAATAATCCTTTAATTTGCTTGTGGGAATTGCAGTGCTTTGGGCGTTATCAAACTCCAATTGCAGTGAGCTACGCAGCCATGCATCGCAAGCTATACACGCATTTTGGTAAAATTTAATCCCACTGAAGCTCAGTTAGTAGGTGATCTGCTGTTTATGCAGGAGATCGCGGATTCCATTAACGCCAGGTGCCCGTTTTTTCGGGAGGTTGGTGATCTGCAGTGCACTGGGTAGTTTTATTCTTTAGTTAGGTGTTCCTTTGAAAAACCTATCTGAGCCTGGTATGTCCTGAGAATGTTTTTGTCTTCAAAGACAAATCAGAATTAGGTCCTTTTATTGAAGATATCTGCTGAAAATTAAACTGAAACATAATTTTGAGCAATATAAGTATTAAGGTAAAATATGATTAAATTTTAAATTGAACGAATCTGAATTTAAAAGTGTTTATGCAAGCTTTAAGGTCAACGGTCATAGTTCTTACATTGCCCCCTACAGCCCAGCCTGCGAGAGATTTGACAGTACATTGATACATTGGTGACTGGTTAGTGCCATCTCTTGCAAAGCAAGGTTCTTGTTTGCCGACATAATCACTCATATCCATGGGGCAGTGATAAACAACCATATGGTGAAGAAACGCGGTGTTGTTTTCTTGGATTACAGGTGCATTCTGAAAACAAGTAATTGTTTCAGGTCACAAGTAAGCAAAAATGAAAATTCGCTGCTTGCAGAAAAATAAATGCATAAAAATTGTTAAGGCCTGTTTTAGCACATGCTTTTTTAAAGCACAGCCTTACATTAAAAGACAATCTGCATGCTTCGTATTGAATTTGTTGGGATCGACAGAAAGAAATTTGATCGCTCGATACAGTAAAAATACAGTGTGCATCGGTTGATCCGTCTGATCCGGAAAAATTTAGAAGCAAACTGTGTGAATATTTCAAAACTTGTTTGGAAGTGATAGTCTTTTAACTCGTCCGCGAAAAGGACTTTGGTTATTATGCACACTTAGACTTGGACGAAAATGGTCAGCTTTGAAATTTGACTTTGCATCGACGTCGACGTGCTTTCGGTCATGGAGGACGCATAGCGACGCTTCCTACGTAACCGTAATCTGAGGTCATTTTTAAAATTCATAACCGCGAAAACCAATGAGAAAAAGATTTCCGAGCGAAAAGGAACATTGACAATTGACCTTTGGGTTCGCCGCAGTTTCGTTCAGCTCCTTCACAACCCAAAAACTGTCCGAACTACGCAGTTCCAACTCTCCCACAGAGTTCTCCTCCACGACGTCGCCTATTTTTTTCGTCATCTTGAAACCTCAACTGTCAGTGTACCCCGTGATCATTTGATTTTTCAAAAAAATAGAAAAACAAAAATCAAAATCAACACTTTGATTTTTGATTTTTGATTTTCGTTCTTTCAATGGAAATCAAAATCAACGCTTTGATTTTTGATTTTTGATTTGTTGTTAACAAAAACAAAAATCAAAAATCAAATATCACGTTTTCAGAAGTCAGATGAAAACACTAAACGAAGTTGCCAAATAAAAGAAAGATTAAACATCAGAAGCTTGTTTTTTTATTTTTGACAATGTAACAAATATCAAAAATCAAATATCAAACGCTTGTTTTTTGATTTTTGTTTTTGTCACATTTAATAAAATCCACAATATGGCTGCAAACTTCCGGCAGAGCCGGTAAAAACCGGTTATTTCCAGATGGATCAAGTTTTAAGCTGAGGTGGTGATTCCTTTTGGAGACATCAAATTTGCATCGTTATTACTCAATCATTACTTCGAGCTAACAAGCCATTCTTATCTCAAAATGTAGCTTAGCATTTTCTTATTTTAATGAATACAATGAAACTAATTTTGGATTTTGAAAATGGTTTAACGGATTTCTGAATAAGTGCAATTTTTCAGAAATTTTGGACCTCTATCAAATAGTTGGGGTCCTTTCTTAATTTTTGTGGAATTCCTTTTCGTTGAGAAGAACTTAGCTAAAATGCATCGAATGATGTAGTTGATGTTGCAAGAAAAAATTTACTTCTGTCTGCAAAAATCTGAAAAATAGCACTTATTCAGAAATCCGTTAAAAATTTTTTAAAAACCAAAACTAAAGTCTGACCAAAAATTCTTGGAACCGAAATGTGAGCGGCTGTCCTGAGTTATCATTTGAAGGTAGCCGATACAATGTATATATTTTTCGAATCCTCAGGAACCCGAAATTTCGAAAATCCGAAAAAATCCGAAATTCCGGATTTCACTTACGGAAAATTTAAAATTTTTAGTTTTTCGCCAAATTTTTATCGCAATCAAAATTTGGTTCTCACAGTCGAATAGAGCTGGTCCCGCTACACATTTTTGCTCTTAGAAGCTTTTCACGAAAATGCACCCGATTTCCGGAATTCCGGGTTTTCTAAATTACCGGATTTTAAAAATTTCCTCCAATACCCTCAAGATGGGTATCATTCGAAAGCTCTTATCGAGCTGAACAACTTTTGTAATAGAACGAACTCGTGAAAATGCTCTCAATTCCCGGAATTCGCGAAAACCGGATTTTCCGGATTTTAAAAATTTTCTCCAATACCCACAATATGGGTATCATTCGAGAGCTCTTGATGAGCTGAACAAATCTTGTAATAGAACCAATGTCTGAAAATGCACCTAAATCCGGGAATTCACACATTCGGATTTCACTCTAACTGGAAATTTTTCGTGAATTCCGAGAACTGGGCTCATTTCTGCAAGTTGGTTCTATTACAAGATTTGTTCAGCTCATCAAGAGCTCTCGAATGATACCCATATTGTGGGTATTGGAGAAAATTTTTAAAATCCGGAAAATCCGGTTTTCGCGAATTCCGGAAATTGAGTGCATTTTCACGAGTTCGTTCTATTACAAAAGTTGTTCAGCCCGATAAGAGCTTTCGAATGATACCCATCTTGTGGGTATTGGAGGAAATTTTTAAAATCCGTCAATTTAGAAAAGCCGGAATTCCGGAAATTGGGTGTATTTTCGTGAAAAGCTTCTAAGAGCAAAATTGTGTAGCAGGACCATCTCTAATCGACTGTGAGAACCAAATTTTGATTGCAATAAAAATTGGGCGAAAAACCAAAAATTTTAAATTTCCCGTGAATGAATTCCGGGATTTCGGATTTTTTCGGATTTTCGAAATCTCGGGTTCCTGAGGATTCGAAAAATATATACATTATATAGGCTACCTTCAAATGATAACTCAGGACAGCCGCTCACATTTCGGTTCCAAGAATTTTTGGTCAGACTTTAGTTTTATTGTGTTCATTAAAAACAGAAAATGTTAAGCTACATTTTGAGATAAGAATGGCTTCTTAACTCGAAGTAATGAATGAGTAATAAGTTGATGTCTCCAAAAAGAATCACCACCTCAGCTTAAAACTTGATCCATCTCGAAATAACCGGTTTTTACCGGTCTGCCGGAAGTTTGCAGCCATATTGTGAATTTTATGAAATGTGACAAAAACAAAAATCAAAAAAACAAGCTTTTGATATTTAACTTTTGATCTTTGTTACATTGTCAAAAATCAAAAAACAAGCGTTTGATATTTAATTTTTGATCTTTGTTACATTGTCAAAAATCAAAAAACAAGCGTTTGATATTTGATTTTTGATCTTTGTTACATTGTCAAAGATCAAACAACAAGCGTTTGATGTTTGATTTTTCTTTTATTTGGGAAATTCGTATAGTATTTTCATCTGACTTCTCAAAACTTGATATTTGATTTTTGATTTTTGTTTTGTTAATAACAAATCAAAAATCAAATATCAAAGCTTTGATATTCGATTTCCACTGAAAGAACGAAAATCAAAAATCAAAAATCAAAGTGTTGATTTTTGATTTTTTTTTCTATTTTTCTGACACTGACACTCAACACATTTCATCACAAAATCAGCACCCCCTCGCACCGTACAACTTCTTTAGTAGCGTGGTTCTAGGGCAGTGTAGCTGTGAAGGAAGACATTCTGGGCCTGGACCGTTGCCCATGTGGAGAAGTTCTGGAAAAGCGCCGCCCCGGCGAACTTCCTACAGGAATAACACAACCTAATAGTCGCTTTATAGTGAAATTCTTTCGATGACTTTAATCAAGAGCAAACGTTAACTTTAATTAAATCTTCGCCTGCGTAGTTTAATCAACGGTGTCCATTTTACAGCAAAATTTACTGTTTCGTCTATTCAGCTGTATATCTTAGCTAATTGAAACAGTAAGAAACTACGGAAAGAAGCGGTTGTGCGGGAAATGATTTTATCATTTCGGTCATCATACATTGCTTACCCTGACTAAATGAGATTTTCCCCAGTCTGGAAGCTTGAATACTTTGCAAAGATATAATGTATGATAATCTTCTGGAATTTTAACCTGAAACAAATCAGATGGGTGACAGTTTTGTGTGTCACATACAAAAACATTCAACAGTTTATTTCCAGTTGCATATTATAGGAAGTATAATCTGTAACTTTCCTTAAAGACAAGCAGAAACCGCTGCCAGTGATTTTTGACACAAAGTTGTCCAGAAGAGCAAGTTCTAAAATTGCTGCCAAGTCGCAATTTTTGTAGCACGGTTGTCACATCCAAACATTGAAATATCATTCTGTATCTTACTTAAAGATAAATTTTCACCAAGAAATTTTTTAATTACGGATTTCGCTCACCCTTACACATACCGTTACCACATATGTTGTATATAACACTTAGTTGTTTCCTTCCTTTTATTCTCCGCGAGTTACGATAGTTACGACTACGAGTTATTAATTGCTTGCAATTTGAGCTATGGGCGAAAACGAGGGTACCGCACCGCAATTTTCCTTATACAGTCTTCGATTATGGGTGTTCAATGAGGTGTATTCTTGAAAACTGATCCAAAGAATTAATGTTTGCCGGTTTTGGCAGGCTAAGCGTGATTTGTTCAACGAGCTTTGTTCAACGTCTTCTAAGCAGCAACAAGCAACCCCATTGTTGAGGCTTGATCACAAAAACCTTTAACAGCCGCTAGCTTAAATTTGGTTATTTGCTGACCTTAGTCAAAGAAGAAAAATATGAGAGCTTTCGATTGTTGTCAAATTTGACTTATTTAGAGAAATTTGAAAAAATTGCTAGTTTTTGCCATATGGGTGCCCCATCACTGATTTGCAAGCAACGACCAAGTTGGTAACTTTGGTAAAATATCGTAGTTAAAACTGACTAAAGCCTCTTGAATTAACCTCTGCCTAACAAGATATTTTGGCATTTGGTAGCCGCTTATTTACATGGATTCACGTTATATTAAAAAACTCGAAACATTTCAAAAAATTGGAAGAAAACCAAATTTCTCGTGGCAAAAAATTCGAAACTAGGCTAAGCAGACCAGCATCATTGTCATCGTTAGAAAGGTCTCCTATGATATGTTTGTGAAGACAATGATTGCTTTATAAGAAAAGGATATAAACAAGGTTTGTTGAGCTTATGAATTAAATAAAAAGTTTAGGAAAAACCAAGATCACATCTATTTAGTTTTTCTAGCTATAGTATTAAATGAGTATAGCTGTTGTTATGAGCTTCCTGGTGTAATTCTAATATAACAACTGCTTGACTCCGGCCAGCTACCTTTCGTTCTTGATGGACGTGGAGCTGCTCTACATAGCACAAGAGTCACAGGAATTAGCATAGCTATATACTAATCAACCTTTAGCCACACAACAATCCTCCTTGATTGAATCCACGTCTCTTGCAGATACACTACCTCCTGAGGTAGCCGATCTTGATTGGGAACGGATGGATACTACTTTGACCTAATACAGTCAGAAAGGATTGAACTGAGAGACCATTTGGTTTTGTTAAAATCCAAACTTGGCTTCGTTAGTGGGCAATCAAACAATTCTGCTTCTAGCCGTCAATCCATGTCTCTACTTACTTCTGATGATCCTAAAGATTTGCCTCTCAGACTAGATAATCTGTTGAAACAATTTTGGCGGCTAGATTCGATTGGAATAGTCGACTGGAGCGAAGCTGCGATGACGATAAAGCCATAGATAATTTCAACCGTACTGTTAAAATGGTTGACGGGTCAAGCAGTAGGTTGATACTGAAGCTATGGAAAAATCAGCCCTAATAAAAGAGATGGCCAACATTACATACCCCGCCATTGCGTGATTAACATGAATTGAGCAACGACAAAATTTAGGATAGTAGATGATGCTTCTGCGAAAGCGAATATTCATCAGAAGAGTTTGAACCAGAAATGAAACCGGTTCACTATTTACTGACCCGGTGACCCGGTGACCCGGTATTTTTGGAAATTCAGATTTAAGCTTGGAAAGATTTAACATACTTATATTGGGGTTCGGTGAGCGTTCTTTGACCTTTTTGGACATTTTTTGCGGCTAAGATATGAACCATATCGAAATTTCGACTTTCGTTAAAGTAACGTTGGTAAGTATATCAATATTGTAAGCCGGAAAAATTAAAACGGGTTTGCACGCTTTCGCACTCTATGTGAAGTGAACTACATAGCTTGTTGAATCAGTTTGAAACAAAATCCTTTGTCAAAATCAGCACAGCACATCATTTAATTTTAATTAGAGCTTAGCATAAGTAGCTTTGTGTTTTATTACTGTAGTAAAAACATTTTACTTACTTGTAAGGCAGAGGGTTTCTTCACTCAGCGCAGATTCTAGAGAAATGCCTGCCTATGATTCAGCAAAGATATACTACAGATACAATCAATCTAGAATCCACTAGTCCCTATATAGATGGTAAGTCATAACATTCGAAAAAATGAAAATCAAAACGCAGCATTTCTGAAGCTTATTTTGCTGAGATTTTCCTTATTACTCGGGTTTGAAATCCAAACAATCTGACTCCCCCATAAAAAACGAGAGCAGCGGTGAAAAGTCACCAGCAGCAGGAGTAAGTGCTGCATAGATAATTATGACTTTAAAATAAAGATTTAGGGCCCAAGTTCTAATTTTCATATTTCTAGTGAAGATTCAACGCAATCTGAGCTTCAGAACTAGATCCAAGCTTGACATGTCATTGCAAACAGTATGAGGTGACTACACGTGCAGGTATTTAAAAATTAGACGATTAAGTTAAGTATATGTTTATTCCAACTGCTAGTTTTTGAGTAATTACCGAATTTTTTAGATGGTGAAAGCTGTTAAAAATTCAAAAAATATGCTTTAACAGAAAAAAATTTCACCAACCAAAACACCGGGTCAACACAGAGCTCATGACCCGGTGATCCGGTGACCCGATGACTCGGTTTCATCTCTGGTTTATAGAGGACCAGTACTACTACAGAACATTTGCTGGCTACTATTACGTTACGATTCCGTCTATGAAAGATAGCCATACTGAGAGACATCGAAAAAGCATTCCTGCAAGTTATCCTTCAGAAGCCTAATCGGGAAGTCACCGGATTTTGTGTTTCAAGAACGTCAACATGCCGATCATCAAGAATAACCTAGAAGTACATAGATTTCGAAGAGTTCCGTTTTAAGTTATATCAAGCCCCTTTCTTTTGGGAACAACGATAGTTCATCATATATGTAATAAAATGGGGTCTAGTAGTCTTGGTTTCCTGAATTCTATAGCACTGGTTTAACTCCTTTAAGCCTCCCAAACTCACAACAATACAATTAATTGCAATGCCAGGGGTTCGATTGTCAGTTTATACCGTTTGAATCGTAGTTACAAGTTTACCTAAGGATTTCAATATCTAACTAAAGACCTAATCAGAATTAGTCGTTAAAGTTTTACAAGGTTTTAATGAGGCAAGCTAATATTTCAAACAGTAACAATTATCAAAATAACGCAAAAGCTATACACTCTTATTCCGCCGTTGAGACACAGCACAAAGATTATATATTGAATCAGTCAGACAGAAATATACAGGGTACATTCTTCCTTTAGTAGACTTCAAGATACAAGTAATACATGAACGGAATCAAACAGAATAAAGACTCTCAATTGCAATCCTATTTTTAGGTTCCTCCATAAAAGATCTCAAGTAAACTCTCAAATGACTTCTGGTCAGTTGCTAACTTACGAAATTTACCGTCCGCTTGTGGAAGATTGGATCCGTCCGATGAACTGCAAACAGGCGCTAGCACAAGAGATCTGGACACGGTGATTGGATAATCACAGCAAATGTGGTTGAAGTAAAAACAATAGAGAACCGGGTTGGCAGTGCACAAAAAGAGATCAAATGTAGCAAATCCGATCCAGACAGCTCTCACAGAGCCAAGGTCTTCGCGACCACAATCCGAGTGATAGGCTAAAATCCCAGCCTCCGGCGTAACAGCCGACCACAGTACAGTAATGGCAAGTAGAGTCAAAAATTCGCACAACCAACTATCGCAACTGCCAACCCCAGAACTGAAGTTCAGGCCTTTCCCCGAACTGAACTTCAGCCACGACCTCGTCAGAGGGCGCTCTACTTTTTTTCAGTATCCAATCACCGTGATCCTACCGTATGCCTGTTTTCGTCGGCTCTCTTTGTTTTTGTCAGAGAGCCGACCCCACCCGCGATTCTCACCTTTATCACCACACCAAAGCAAATCATTTCCCTAACAATAATCAATGAAGTCTATACGAAATACCTTATACTCTGTCTATTCAAAAACCGCTGATCAGTTCAATCATACTAATACTCAATACCTCTAAACTCCCACACCAACTCGATTAGGTCTTTAGTTAGATATTGAAATCCTGAACGTACTTATCTCTACGTCCAACCGGATAAAACTGACAATCGACCCCTGCCCGATTCGCAATTAATTAGTATTGTTGTGAGTTAGGGAGGCTTAAAGGCACCCAACCCGTAACCACCCCCTCCCCCCCCCCAAAAGAAAGGGGCTTGATATGACGGTAAAAGGAACTCTTCGAAATCTACTCTTTAAGGTTATTCTTGACCCCCCCGGTGACTTCTCGATTAACCGGGACTTCTAGGATGAACTTCTGAGAAAGTTTTTCGATGTCTCTCAGTATGGTAACGTACCCCCCCCCGTAGTAGCTACTGGTCCTCTATAAACCAGAGATGCGAACCGAGTCATCGCGTTATCCCCAGCTCTGTCTGTTGACCCCGTGTTGTGTTGGTGAATTTCTTTTTCTATTTTTTGAATTTTTAACCCCCCACGCTCCAAAAACTCCACCTTGGAATAAAATTACTGAACTTAATCGTCTAATTTTTAACTACCTGCACGTAGTCACCTCATACACCCCCCTCTCCCCCCCCTGAATCCTCACTAGAAATATGTATTTTAGAATTGGGCCTCTTTTTAGTCATAATTATCTATGCAGCACCCCCTCCCCCGCTGCTGGTGATTTTCCCGCTGCTCTCGTTTTTTATGGGGGAGTCAGACGGCTTTGGATTTCAAACCCGGTATAAGGAAAATCTCAGCAAGATAAGAAACACCGAAATGCCCCGTTTTGATTTTCATTTTTCGACCGTTATGACTTACCATCTATATAGGGACTAGTGGATTCTAGATTGATTGTATCTGTGAGTATATCTTTTCTGAATCATAGGCAGGCATTCTCTCTAGAATCTGCGTGAGTGAAGAAACCCTCTGCCTTTACAAGCAAGTGAAATGTTTTTACTACAGTAATAAAACACAAAGCTACTTTGCTAAGCTCTAATTAAAATTAAATATGGCTGTGCTGATTTTGACGAAGGTTTTTGTTTCCCTGATTCAACAACTGAGTTCACTTCACATAGAAGTGCGAAAGCGTGCAAACCCGTATTATTTTTCCGGCTTCAATATTGATATACTTACCAACGTTACCTTAACGAAAGTCGAAATTTCGATATGGTTCATTCTAGCTGCAGTAAATGGTCAAAAAGGTCAAAGAACGCTCACCGAACCCCAATCAGTGTGTAAATCTTTCCAAGCTTAAATCTGAATTTCCAAAAATACCGGGTCTCCGGGTCCCCGGGTCAGGCCAATAGTGAACCGGTTACTGTCTGGTTCAACTCTTCTGATGAATATTCGCTTTTCGCAGAAGACCATCTACCATCCCAAATTTTGTCGTTGCTCCAATTCATGTTAATCACGCAATGTGGCGGGGTATCGTAATGTTGGCCATCTGCTTTTATTAGGGCTGATTTTTTTTCCATAACTTCAGTATCAACCTACTGCTTGACCCGTCAGCCATTTTAACAGTACGGTTGATATCTATGGCTTTATCGTCATCGCAGCTTCTCTGCTCCGTCGACTATTCCAATCTGAATCTAGCCCCCCAAAATTGTTTCAACAGATTATCCAGTCTGAGAGGATCTTTAGGATCATCCGAGTAAGTGGCAGGGCGGCTGGCGTGTTTGTGCCCCTACGAAGCAAGTTTGGACTTTAACAAAAACCAAACGGTCTCTCAGTCCAATCCCTTCTGACTGTATTAGGTCGTGTATCCGACCGTACCCTCGATCGGCTACCTCCGGAGCGAGTGTATCTGCAAGAGACCGTGGATCACGGAGGACTCTTGTGGGCTAACGTTGATAGTATATAGCTATGCTAATTCCTGTGACTCTTGTGCTGCTGTAGAGCCTCCACGTCCATCAGAACGAGAGTACTGGCCGGGTCAAGCAGGTTAAATTAGAAATACACCAGGAAGCTCATAACAACAGCTATACTCATTTCGCTTCTATAGCTAGAAAAGTAAGATGTGATCTTGGTTTTTCCTAACTTTGTATTTAATTCATAAGCTCAACAAACCTTGTTTATATCCTTTTCTTACCTAAAGCAATCATTGTCTTCACAAACATATCTATAGAGACCTTTCTAACTGATGACAACTATGCTGGTCGCTTAGCCTAGTTTCTGAATTTTTTAGCCACGAGAAATTTGGTTTTCTTCCATTATTTTCGTTTTCTGAGTTTTTTAATATAACGTGAATCCCATAATCTACCTCCTTATGCCAAAATAATCTTGTTAGGCAGACGAGGCTATAGTTCTATTTGTAGTTTTAACCCCGATATTTACCAAAGTTACCAACTTGGTCGTTGCTTGCAAATCAGTGATGGGGCACCCATATGGCAAAACTAGCAATTTTTTTCAAATTTCTCAAATAAGTCAAATTTGACAACAATCGAAAGCTCTCATATTTTTCTTCTTTGACAAAGGTCAGCAAATAACCAAATTTAAGCAGCGGCTGTTAAAGGTTTTTGTGATCAAGCCTCAACAATGGGGTTGCTTGTTGCTGCTTAGAAGACGTTGAACAAAGCTCGTTGAACAAATCACGCTTAGCCTGCCAAAACCGGCAAACATTAATTCTTTGGATCAGTTTTCAAGAATACACCTCATTGAACACCCATAATCGAAGACTGTATAAGGAAAATTGCGGTGCGGTACCCTCGTTTTCGCCCATAGCTCAAATTGCAAGCAATTAATAACTCGTAGTCGTAACTATCGTAACTCGCGGAGAATAAAAGGAAGGAAACAACTAAGTGTTATATACAACATATGTGGTAACGGTATGTGTAAGGGTGAGCGAAATCCGTAATTAAAAAATTTCTTGGTGAAAATTTATCTTTAAGTAAGATACAGAATGATATTTCAATGTTTGGATGTGACAACCGTGCTACAAAAATTGCGACTTGGCAGCAATTTTAGAACTTGCTCTTCTGGACAACTTTGTGTCAAAAATCACTGGCAGCGGTTTCTGCTTGTCTTTGAGGAAAGTTACAGATTATACTTCCTATAATATGTAACTGCAAATAAACTGTTGAATGTTTTTGTATGTGACACACGAAACTGTCACCCATATGATTTGTTTCAGGTTAAAATTCCAGAAGATTATCATACATTATATCTTTGCAAAGTATTCAAGCTTCCAGACTGGGGAAAATCTCATTTAGTCAGGGTAAGCAATGTATGATGACCGAAATGATAAAATCATTTTCCCGCACAACAGTTTCTTTCCATAGTTTCTTACTGTTTCAATTAGCTAAGATATACAGCTGAATAGACGAAACAGTAAATTTTGCTGTAAAATGGACACCGTTGATTAAACTACGCAGGCGAAGATTTAATTAAAGTTAACGTTTGCTCTTGATTAAAGTCATCGAAAGAATTTCACTATAAAGCGACTATTAGGTTGTGTTATTCCTGTAGGAAGTTCGCCGGGGCGGCGCTTTTCCAGAACTTCTCCACATGGGCAACGGTCCAGGCCCAGAATGTCTTCCTTCACAGCTACACTGCCCTAGAACCACGCTACTAAAGAAGTTGTACGGTGCGAGGGGGTGCTGATTTTGTGATGAAATGTGTTGAGTGTCAGTGTCAGAAAAATAGAAAAAAAAATCAAAAATCAACACTTTGATTTTGATTTTTGATTTTCGTTCTTTCAGTGGAAATCGAATATCAAAGCTTTGATATTTGATTTTTGATTTGTTATTAACAAAACAAAAATCAAAAATCAAATATCAAGTTTTGAGAAGTCAGATGAAAATACTATACGAATTTCCCAAATAAAAGAAAAATCAAACATCAAACGCTTGTTGTTTGATCTTTGACAATGTAACAAAGATCAAAAATCAAATAACAAACTCTTGTTTTTTTATTTTTGACAATGTAACAAAGATCAAAAATTAAATATCAAACGCTTGTTTTTTGATTTTTGACAATGTAACAAAGATCAAAAGTTAAATATCAAAAGCTTGTTTTTTTGATTTTTGTTTTTGTCACATTTCATAAAATTCAATATGAGCTGCAAACTTCCGGCAGAGCCGGTAAAAACCGGTTATTTCCAGAAGGATCAAGTTTTAAGCTGAGGTGGTGATTCTTTTTGGAGACATCAACTTATTACTCATTACTTCGAGTTAAGAAGACAGTCGTATCTCAAAATGTAGCTTAACATTTTCTGTTTTTAATGAATACAATAAAACTAAAGTCTGACCAAAAATTCTTGGAACCGAAATGTGAGCGGCTGTCCTGAGTTATCATTTGAAGGTAGCCTATATAATGTATATATTTTTCGAATCCTCAGGAACCCGAGATTTCGAAAATCCGAAAAAAAATCGAAATCCCGGATTTCATTCACGGGAAATTTAAAATTTTTGGTTTTTCGCCCAATTTTTATCGCAATCAAAATTTGGTTCTCACAGTCGATTAGAGATGGTCCTGCTACACAATTTTTCTCTTAGAAGCTTTTCACGAAAATACACCCAATTTCCGGAATTCCGGGTTTTATAAATTAACGGATTTTAAAAATTTCCTCCAATACCCACAAGATGGGTATCATTCGAAAGCTCTTATCGGGCTGAACAACTTTTGTAATAGAACGAACTCGTGAAAATGCACTCAATTTCCGGAATTCGCGAAAACCGGATTTTCCGGATTTTAAAAATTTTCTCCAATACCCACAATATGGGTATCATTCGAGAGCTCTTGATGAGCTGAACAAATCTTGTAATAGAACCAACTTGCAGAAATGAGCCCAGTTCTCGGAATTCACGAAAAATTTCCAAGCTAGAGTGAAATCCGAATTTGTGAATTCCCGGATTTAGGTGCATTTTCAGACATTGGTTCTATTACAAGATTTGTTCAGCTCATCAAGAACTCTCGAATGATACCCATATTGTGAGCATTGGAGAAAATTTTTAAAATCCGGAAAATCCGGTTTTCGCGAATTCCGGGAATTGGAGAGCATTTTCACGAGTTCGTTCATTACAAAAGTTGTTCAGCTCGATAAGACTTTCCAATGATACCCATCTTGAGGGTATTGGAGGAAATTTTAAATCCGGTAATTTAAGAAACCCGGAATTCCGGGAAATCGGGTGCATTTTTCGTGAAAAGCTTCTAAGAGCAAAAATGTGTAGCGGGACCAGCTCTATTCGACTGTGAGAACCAAATTTTGTTAATAAAAATTTGGCGAAAAACTAAAAATTTTAAATTTTCCGTAAGTGAAATCCGGAATTTCCGGATTTTTCCGGATTTTCGAAATTTCGGGTTCCTGAGATTCGAAAACATATGCATTCTATCGGCTACCTTCAAATGATAACTCAGGACAGCCGCTCACATTTCGGTTCCAAGAATTTTTTGGTCAGATTTTAGTTTTGGTTTTTAAAAATTTTTAACGGATTTCTGAATAAGTGCTATTTTTCAGATTTTTGCAGACAGAAGTAAATTTTTTTCTTGCAACATCAACTACATCATTCGATGCATTTTAGCTAAGTTCTTCTCAACGAAAAGGAATTCCACAAAAATAAAGAAAGGACCCCAACTATTTGATAGAGGTCCAAAATTTCTGAAAAATTGCACTTATTCAGAAATCCGTTAAACCATTTTCAAAATCCAAAATTAGTTTTCATTGTATTCATTAAAATAAGAAAATGCTAAGCTACATTTTGAGATAAGAATGGCTTGTTAGCTCGAAGTAATGATTAAGTAATAACGATGCAAATTTGATGTCTCCAAAAGGAATCACCACCTCAGCTAAAACTTGATCCATCTGGAAATAACCGGTTTTTACGGGCTCTACCGGAAGTTTGCAGCCATATTGTGGATTTTATTAAATGTGACAAAAACAAAAATCAAAAAACAAGCGTTTCATATTTGATTTTTGATATTTGTTACATTGTCAAAAATAAAAAAACAAGCTTCTGATGTTTAATCTTTCTTTTTTATTTGGCAACTTCGTTTAGTGTTTTCATCTGACTTCTGAAAACGTGATATTTGATTTTTTGATTTTTGTTTTTGTTAACAACAAATCAAAAATCAAAAAATCAAAGCGTTGATTTTGATTTCCATTGAAAGAACGAAAATCAAAAATCAAAAATCAAAGTGTTGATTTTGATTTTTGTTTTTCTATTTTTTTGAAAAATCAAATGATCACGGGGTACACTCGACAGTTGAGGTTTCAAGATGACGAAAAAAATGAGCGACGTCGTGGAGGAGAACTCGTGGGAGAGTTGGAACTGCGTAGTTCGGACAGTTTTGGGGTTGTGAAGGAGCTGAACGAAACTGCGGCGAACCCAAAGGTCAATTGTCAATGTTCCTTTTCGCTCGGAAATCTTTTTCTCTTGGTTTTCGCGGTTATGAATTTTTAAAAATGACCTCCGATTACGGTTACGTAGGAAGCGTCGCTATGCGTCCTCCCATGACCGAAAGCACGTCGACGTCGATGCAAAGTCAAATTTCAAAGCTGACCATTTTCGTCCAAGTCTAAGTGTGCATAATAACCAAAGTCCTTTTCGCGGACGAGTTAAAAGACATCTATCACTTCCAAACAAGTTTTGAAATATTCACACAGTTTGCTTCCTAAATTTTTCCGGATCAGACCGGATCAACCGATGCACACTGTATTTTTACTGTATCGAGCGATCAAATTTCTTTCTGTCGATCCCAACAAATTCAATACGAAGCATGCAGATTGTCTTTTAATGTAAGGCTGTGCTTTAAAAAAGCATGTGCTAAAACAGGCCTTAACAATTTTTATGCATTTATTTTTCTGCAAGCAGCGAATTTTCATTTTTGCTTACTTGTGACCTGAAACAATTACTTGTTTTCAGAATGCACCTGTAATCCAAGAAAACAACACCGCGTTTCTTCACCCTCTATGGTTGTTTATCACTGCCCCATGGATATGAGTGATTATGTCGGCAAACAAGAACCTTGCTTTTGCAAGAGATGGCACTAACCAGTCACCAATGTATCAATGTACTGTCAAAATCTCTCGCAGGCTGGGCTGTAGGGGGCAATGTAAGAACTATGACCGTTGACCTTAAAGCTTGCATAAACACTTTTAAATTCAGATTCGTTCAATTTAAAATTTAATCATATTTTACCTTAATACTTATATTGCTCAAAATTATGTTTCAGTTTAATTTTCAGCAGATATCTTCCAATAAAAAGGACCTAATTCTGATTTGTCTTTGAAGACAAAAACATTCTCAGGACATACCAGGCTCAGATAGGTTTTTCAAAGGAACACCTAACTAAAGAATAAAACACCCAGTGCACTGCAGATCATCAACCTCCCGAAAAAACGGGCACCTGGCGTTAATGGAATTTTTGATCTCCTGCATAAACAGCAGATCACCTACTAACTGAGCTTCAGTGGGATTAAATTTTACCAAAATGCGTGTATAGCTTGCGATGCCTGGCTGCGTAGCTCACTGCAATTGGAGTTTGATAACGCCCAAAGCACTGCAATTCCCACAAGCAAATTAAAGGATTATTATTAAAGCTTGCTCACAAAATTTCTAAGCGTTCGGTATAAAGGCACCTGAAGTAATTACGCACGCTACAAGTTGGGAGGCTGATCCCTAATCGAAGTTGCTGAAGCAGACAGTTACCTGTATGCTTCAGCAGTGTGTACAGCAGAACTCCAACCTTAGGCAGCACTACTGTTGTTGCTGTTGTTGTTATTGCCGGGCTACTCCAGCCAAGTGGCTATATGAGGGCGCAAAACCTTTGTCTCTCCCTATAAATCATAGCTAGTATGACTCTCGCTTCGTCGCCTGAATGCTGTCCCACAATGGGTAGCTGGAACACAGAGATCTTCTTGGCCACTCGGCTTCGGTAGTAAGACATCCATGAACTGCTCATATGCAGGTGAGAGCACAGCTCTACTCTACTGTGCCACTGCTATGAGTTCGTCTTGTAAATCTTATTTTGACACTAACGTACAGTCATATACTATTTGCCAGTTTCTTGAAAATCCAGAGTCTTGTGCCAACTGGAAAATTCGACAAGAAGCTTGTGAATTCCAAAATGGGAAAAATTTCAACAATTGTGGGAACTAGGTAGGCACGACGTAACTGGCAATTTGTAACGAATTTCAGGGCCTCACTTACCCTGACCATTTGGGATATCCACTTATGGAAGAAGGGGATAGTCCTTTTTATTCTTATGGAAGTACAGTACGACAATTCCGCCCTGCAGAAACGTAAGAACTGCTATAGTCTTCGATCAAGGTTCACTGAGGACCTCTCTTCCTCAACCAAATGAATAGATAACAGATTAGTTTGGTTTACTTTACCTGCGTACCTACTATCAAGATTGCATAATAGATAAGAGTGTGACAGCTGGCAAGCTCTCTGTTATCAGCTCTAGGTACATGCTATGGTCGCTAACGGCTGACCTCCTGTAA
>JASAND010007584.1:0-37509 GCA_030248195.1 Trissonchulus latispiculum | reverse complement strand
TGTGCTTGGCGGGGGGAGGGTCGAGAAAGTTTTCACTTCCCAGACCAGGAGCTCCCCCTAAAGCGATCTCTGACTCCCCCAGAATCCGTTTTACCGGTTATTTGACCAACTAACCGGAAAAATTTGTTTTTTGGCACCCTTCGGCCGCCGGTTCAACCCCCCCCCCAAGCGTCCCCTCCGGCACATGTCTCGGGTTGACTCCCTTAAAATTATAGAATTTTTAAGGACTAGAAGGTAGACCCTCCGGAGTCACTCCCCGTGTTATATAATGTATACTATTACAACCGCTGCCATTTTCAGTTTCATTGGTTTGGCAGAACTGTCTACTGACTTTGATTAGGTTGTCATTGAAATATCCTGAAGTTGTTTAGAAACAACTAACAGACAAATAAATTTTCAGGAATCTGTAAAAGGAATGTTCAGTATTCGTTTCTATAGCTAAAACAATGACATATGACGCAACTTAATAATATTTGGTTGTTCAGAAACAACCCCAGGATGGAAAGGGATATGATAGAAAAGTAAAGACAGTCAATTTTGATTCGACGTTCAAGAGAATCGAATGGTCCACCTTAAACCTTGTGAGTTTGTAATTTTACACCTTTAATTTCTTGGCAAAGCAGCCCTAATTATATATATATAACAGATCAAGCTTAGAATTACCATTAAAGTATTCTGGTTTTTGCAAATTCACTAAATAGAGGAAATCCAAATGTGCATTGTGCAAGTGGGACTACATGGCTTGGAAATAAGTTTAAACAACTGAGATGGAATGAGACGGCAAAATTCTGGTGAATGAACTATAATCAGAGACTCGATTCTACGTGCCAACTCTGACACACGGATATATAACTTTGTACCTACAGCTACAATAAAGAATTTGTTGAAAATACTATTTAAATATTGGTAAAAACAGCGATCCTATCCACCATCTCATGAAGTAATATTCACAGTTATTATTGCACTGCATCTGCTGATTGCAAATAGCTGGATTTTGCTAAGTTCGTCCAATTTTGTTATTGTGAATAGTGGTCCGTCCAATAATGCAGGTTGTAGAAGCAAGCATTATTGCAGTCGTGCTTGAAGGAATTATCGCGGCTATCAAGCTTTATCCCAATGAGGTAAGCCAGTTTTTTAAAATTCATAGTTTCTCGCCTTATATCAGTAGTCAGTGTATATTGTTTATATCAGTATATAAGTACTTTATTCATATGCTGCCATATTTTTAATGTATGGTATTCAAGTTCAAGAGGAAATGGCTCAACTGTTGAAGGCAGTAATGAGCCAGAGCCAGTCAGTAAAACAAGTTGTTGCACAAACAAGAATTAAGCTAGCTTCAACTACAACAAGTGTGCAATTGTGTAATCTGTGGTGGCATTATTTAAGCTTTGTCAATTTTTAAGTAAAAGTATTTATTGAGTAAGCAAACCGAACCGAATTTCCGAAAATGATTTTAGTAAGATTTAGTCGAAACTTTCGCCATTGGGGAAAGCTATGTTGAAGGCAGACAGGCAGTACCACGGCACGGGGACGGGGCAAAGCAGTAAAGTTAAGGTTGTTGTTGTATCTATATAGATTTGAAGCCACCACGTATACTTCATTAGCATTACTAGTTTGCTATTCTATGTATACATACCCTGTTATCTACGTATTTATCTCCGTTGTAGATTCAACAGTTTCCTGCTCAAGTGGACGTCTTGTTGGGTTTGGCCCATATCACACTTTTGACGTTTTGTATCCATGGTTTCGTGAATCTAACTGGGCCAAATCCTAACGACAGAAACATCATCCTAAGCATTCTGATGAAGTATGTTCTGCAAAAATAAAACAATGATTAAGTTAACCAGGTAATTGTTCGATTCGGTATGTGCAAACCTAGAATTTTCCAACTTTTTGAAAACTCATTTACACTTATAAAATAAAGAAGACTATATATATTTTTTTAAACTTTTTGGTGCAGTCCACAATTCAGTTGATTACTTTCTTTCAAAGTCATCGCCTAGTGCCTTTTCGCGAATGGGTAGAGTAGAGTAGAGTAGAGTAGAGTAGAGTAGAGTAGAGTTAAAATTAACTCTTTTAACCCTTTTCGTTAAATTTAACCCTGTCCGTTTTTAACTCTTTTAACTCTGCAGGGTTAAACATCAAAGAGTTAAAAGAGTTAAAACTGGCAGAGTTAAAATTAACTCTGTGCATTCGCGAAAAGAGTTAAAAGAGTTAAAACTGGTAGAGTTAAAATTAACTCTGTGCATTCGCGAAAAGAGTTAAAACTGGTAGAGTTAAAGTTTGCTCTCTACATATGTGGAGAAGAGTTAAAATAATAATATAATTTTTGCTTACGTAAATGCCACCTTTTCACCATTTCAGATTTTAAAAACTTCTTTACGTTTGGGAAATTTCAAATTAAATAAAACAGCAAAAGAACATATTTACTGATTTCAATAACAGACATTTATTACACCTTCATTGTAGCGTCATCCTGTACTAGGGTAATCCGGGCGAATCCCTGTGTAACTTGCAGTTTCTAACCGATTTTCCTGAAATTTAGCATCGATCCATTTCAACGAATTATTGACAAATGTGCAGCAAAGTTTTATAGTTTAAGCTATAACGGGGTTAACCACATGGGTAAAACTGCAATTGAAGGGAAGCCAGCCAAAGATTTTTTACGATTTTCATGAAAAGTTGTATATTTTCAGAGTTCGCAGAAAAGTAATCTAAAGACAGTGTTTCTGTCTAGGTTTTCGTTGTTTCTTTGGTCAGCTCGCAATTTAGCCTACAATAAAGTGCTAATATAATTGAGATTTCATTTCAACTACATAGTCAGCTTGTTAATTGGGCACACACGACGCCATAGACAATAAAAATTTACTTATACTATAAGTTTAATCAAGAGTACATAATAACTAAGAGTGTGACAAACGTCCCACTCTTAGTTATTAGGCTGCAGACATCATCTGCACAATAACGGCTTACCCCCCCCACAACTGAGTACCTGGTGACCCCCCCACAACTGAGTACCAGGTACACAATTGTGCACGAGCACTCGCTTGTATGTTTACATGTTGAAGCTAAAAAGTGGCCAGCTGCTGATAGAATGTTTTTGGCTTCAACATGTAAACATACAAGCGAGTGCTCGTGCACAATTGTGTACCTGGTACTCAGTTGTGAGGGGGGTCACCAGGTACTCAGTTGTGGGAGGGGGTAGGCCGTTATTGTGCAGATGATGTTTTCTGCTTGATAACTAAGAGTGTGACGCTTGTCACACTCTTAGTTATTATGTACTCTTGGTTTAATGTAGGAACAGTGCATCACAGCTGCACAGTGTAGAAAGTTTGAGCAAAACCGCTAGTTGTTTGCACGGGCTGAGAAATCCGTGTTCAAAACAATCAATCAAGCTGTCATGTTCAAAATTTCGATTCTCGTTGTTGTAAGCTCAGGCAAAGATTGTAAACATTATTTCGCAACAATTAGATTTTGCAGGAGCAGAAACATTTGAAAATTGCTAGTTTCCTATTTTTCAGAGAAACGGGCGTCGGCCGGTAGAACTAATCTGTAGACTACTTTCACATACAGACACACATAACACATAACTCCAGTTAACAGATTAGTTCTGTCGGCCCGATTAATTCCGCAGAAAAATAGGTTTAAAACTAAGGTTTCAGCAGCACTTCTCATCACTTTTTGAAACGTTTTCCTGATTTTAAGATTTCTGTGGGGGTGGGACACGTTGTTTGTTCATTTTTTTCTAAAATCATAATTTCAGGTTCTGCGATGCAGACATCAGAAACATTTAGGTACACTGCATTATTCCACTCCGCAATCAAGTCGAAATAATTTGTATTGTATTGCATAAGTAAAGAAAATTTTAATGTTGTGCATAGTAACAAGGTGTCCAAAAATGTTCTACAGTAAAAAATCTAGAATAATTTTTTTAAACAACTGCGGAAAACTGCTGTCTAGTTGCTTAATATTTTAATCCAACTGAATTGTAGCATTGCTTCTTCATTTTGACTGTGTACCCTATACCAAATTAAATAAAATGAAAGTGATCACTGCAAATTTTGTACTTGGGACCGGGAACTAGAACCGGAACCGGTTTTGACATTTAGAACCGGTGTCGGATGGGCATGCCAAAATTTCCCCCATGCTAAGTTTTCCCCAGGTGGGAAATTCTAGCATGCCAAAATTTCCCCCTCTAATGTTAGCCTAAAAGGGGAACTCCATAGCGCATAACTCCAGTTGACAGAGTAGTTCTGCTGACCCGATTAGTTCCGCAGAAAATTAATTTCAAATCTAAGGTTTCAGCAACATTTCACATCTCATTTTGAAACGTTTTTGATTTTAAGATTTCTTTGGGAGTGCAACACGTTATTTGTTCATTTTTTCCTAAAACCATCTATAATTTCCAGGTTCTGCGATGCAGATATCACAAACATTAAGGTACACTGCATTATTCCACTATACAATCAAGTAGAAATAATTTGTATTGTATGGCATACCTAAGTAAATAAAATTTGTTGGGCATACTAATAAGGTCTCCAAAAATTTTTCTACAGTAAAAATCTAGAATAATTTTTTAAACTGTTTTAAACTGTTGTCTAGTTGCTTGATATATTTGGTCCAACTGAATTGTAGTATTGCTTCTTCATTTTGACTGTGTAAGCCCTGCACCCAAATGTAAATAAAATGAAAGTGATCACTACAAAGTTTGTACTTGGAACCGAGAACTAGAACCGGATCCGAAACCGGTTTTTACAATTGGAACCGAACCGTCCCCAGCACTAGGATGCATGATCAATGTTGTCCTGCACCTGCGTATACTCAATTTTGCAATTGCGCATGCCCAACAATAGTCCTAACTCCGGAGGTCCGCTTTTGTTAAAAAGGAAATTCGAGACATTGGCTCGTGCCAGCTAGTGTTTGAGGCCGGCCGGGGTTTCACCGGCCGGCTGCCGGCCGGCCGCCGGCCGGACGATCGCCGGCCGGCCCGGCCGCCCCCCGCGGGCGGGCGGCCGGGGCGCCGGCCGGCCGGCCGGCGGCCGGTGAGCCCGTAAGCCGGCCGGCTACCGGCCTAGAGCAGTTGGGTGCAGTTTGCAGTGCAGTTATTATAACTGCTAAGATATTTATTTTCGGATATTATCTCACAAAAATAGCACAGCATAACATAAAAAATTAGCAAAACTAGATTTGGAGTCCATTTTAAGCTTAGTTGCTCTATTTTGTAAATTTCTGATTGGTGATTTGTATCCCAGCCGGCGGCCGGGCGGCCGGCCGGTCGGCCGTTAGCCGGCCGGCCGGCCGGCCGGTAGCCGGCGGCCGGCCGGCGAGCAAAAGTCGTCGGCCGGCGGCCGGCCGCCGGCCGGCCTCAAACACTAGTGCCAGCTCGGAGATATATCAGAAAACTTCGACACTGCAAGAGAATGCGGCAGGTCAGCAACTTTGCGAGACTGCTGTGAAAAACGAAAAGCTTTCAAAAGTACTTTGACGGAACCCAGGAATAAGTTTATCATTAGAGTATTTGGTATACCCTCTCCTCTCAACAGAAGTAGCATACTTTTACTCTTGATGCAAACAAGTGAGCCAGTACTGACACCCAAAAAATTTTAAACTATACAAAATTGTTTAACCGTATGGTGCCTGTTTTTTTTTCGTCGAAACTTTTTGCGAACTTTTACGCAGTCCTCCAAAATTTTTTGCGGAATTTCGCAAAAAATTGCGAAATTCCTATTTTTTAGTTTTTTAAAGATAACTAATGAATTTTCGTAATTTGGGTGTATTTAAACACATTTTTAACATTTAATGCATAGTCTTAACCAAGAAATAACTATTTTTCTAAAGCCGAAGCATGTGTATATAAGTATAAATAAAAATGTATATATACATAAAAATTAATAGTGAAGAGACACGTGGGGGTCTGGGGGCGGAGCCCCCAGAAGCTGAGAAAATTTTGTAGACCAGAGGAAAATCCTTAGTGGAAATTCTCAAAAGTTTAGTTTCGGCAGGCAGTAAAATCCTAAGATATAAGCAAACTGCTAAACGGCTAAAATTGTTAAAAATATGCTTTGGCAAATTTTTCAACGCTAAAACAACTTCATTGCATAGCTGTCACTATGCATTCTAACTCGGCTAAGATTAAAAGGTGTCAAGAAGAAAAGAAATACGCGCCGAAGGCGCGAAAATTTTTTGAAAATTTGCTTCAGAAAAGTATGTGAAACACGTTTAATTTTCATCTGAGACAACTGAAAATTTCTACTCAAGGCCAAAAATTTTTGCGGAACTTTACGCAGAGCTCAAAAAAAAGTTGCGGAATTTTCAAAAAAAGTGCGGAATTTCGCAGTTTTTTTCGCAAAAAAAACACAGATGGTGACGTAAGCTGCATGCTCGCTGAGTTCTCAGCACTAATAAAGAACCTAACCAACTGTTACTAAATCTTTATTTTAATAAACAATGATTACATCTACTAAGCTCAATTCAATGAAAAGTGAGTTCAAACCTGAGCAAGGTACAGATAAATTGAAAACCTGTAAGAACTAGTAAAAAAGCAATACACACAGCGCTTAAACCTCATACCAATTTTTATTTTTTTATCCAGTTATAAAACCAGTCACTTTTATCTAGTTCTAAGAATGGTTACATTCGGTGCAAATTCATTCGTTAGTCACGGTTTAGGTTTAAAGCCAAGGTATGGGTAATACGGCCAATGCGCCGCCAAACAGTTTAAACGACACAAAACTCCTCGCTTTTCACAGCATTCCAAATTAACTCTTCTGCATCGAATGGAAACGGATGAATTAATTTCAAATAAGGATGGATAGTAAAGTTAGAGCTGGAAATATCCGTGCCTACAGTGTATAGTGTGACAGATTCATGATACTCAGCCAAAGGCCACAGCAAGCGCACTGAGTCGACAGCGTCATTCAATATCTGCAAACTTCGATTTGTTAGCTGACGACAGCCTAAAATGGAAGATTGATGATAGTAAAGCAAAGGTCTTAAGATACACTGTACTTGGCTGAGACTGGTTATCAGGCTAAACAGAAAAATCCCACTATATTAATTAAATTGTCATTTTAATAAGCAAAAACTAATCATATCCGTTTCTAGAACTGGATTTTCCGTTTTGGAGAGGCTCTAACACTGCCGAAAACTGTGAAACCAAGAGTACATAATACATAAGAGTATGACAGCAGGCATACTCTATGTATTATAAGGCTGTTACATCCGATGCGCGCTATCGGCCTACCCCCCCCCATAAAATGTCAAAGAAATTCGCCCGCTATGTTTACATGCAACAGACGCACGTTGAACCAACTGACTAGTTGTGTTTTCGTTCTAAAGCGTGCAAGCATAGCGCTCGAATTTGCTTTGATAAGGGGGGTCTGATTTAGGGGGGGGGGTAAGCCGATAGCGTGCAGAGGATGTAGCGAACTCATAATACATAGAGCATGACGCTTGTCATACTCTTATGTATTATGTACTCTTGGTGAAACTAATAAATTTCACAAAAGAAATAACATAATTCTCATTACGAACTGAACTTGTCCATAACACACACACATATATATAGTAATCACAAGCGTAACTAAACATTAACTTTACCAACACACAACTCTGGCTTATTTTTACTGGGGGGGGGGGGGGGGGGGGCCCCCCCCACTCGGCAACCTCCCCCCCCCCATTCGCGCGATCCCCCCCCCATAAAAGCCCCCCCCCCCATAAATTTTTACCTCCCCCCCCATAAGCCTAAAAATTGCCAGATTTCACCATTTTTACCCCAAATTTTCAAAAATTTTTCCGGCTTCGCCGGAATTTTAACGAAATTTTAGCTATTTTAGCGTAAAAAACACCTAAAATTAGTCAGTTTTTTAGTGATTTTTGGCAATTTTTACACAAAAAAACGTAAAAATGTGCAAAAGTTTTTCCAAAAATATGCCCCCCTACTTTTGGTGAGCTCGATGGGGGGGAGCAACTTTGAGCCCCCCCCCCATATGGCCCCCCCCCATAAATTTTGGCCTAAAAATAAGCCAGCAACTGATAAAATACCAAAAAATCCAAGGATCTTCAATCGTATTGTTCCATCGTAAAGAGTGGCCTGACGTTGCCAAATCTCTGAAAAGGCAGAGATACCGGAATCAGTAATCTCAGCATATGGCAGGGAAAGGACACTAAGCTGTGGGCATGTGCTCAAGATCCCGGAGAGTACATCATCACTGACAGGTGAGCCACCACTATATTTCAATCGGAGGATGAGTACTCTAATCTGAAATTATAACACCATAGTGCAAAGCAAGAGAACATTGAAAGCATCAAATACTATGTATCATAAAGCTGGATTGGCCTAAGTTTTTGGTTCCCCTTGTTTCCCCTTTACCAAACTAAAATTTAAAATTTTTGAAGATTTAAAAATTTTTGATTTATCAGCCTCCAGTATGCACCCATACAAAATTTCAACGTTATTGGTCTAAAAACTAAAACGTTAGCAGGGCTGTTGCGCGGCATTCCTCAGAAAAAAGGAATAAAAAAGGAATTTTGAAACAGAAAAAAAGGAATTTTCCCGATGAAAACTGGCAAAAATAACAAACCTTAAAGGCTATTTTCTTGCTGCTACGCAATCGCATTTCATATTTTTTGCTTTAAAAATTTAATCTGATCGGATAGATTCGACGAAGCCGAGCGATTTGTCTTGTTACATTGACATCTGAAAATGGCTCCTGAAATCTGTACTGCCGCCTGTAAACTTTTATGCATATATACACAGACTTATAGTGGACAGGGACTAGACAGTGGTGGACTTTTTAGACTTTTGTGATAAGTTGAAAAATTTTCAGATTTTTATGATAAGCTGGAATTTTTTAAAAATTAAGAAGGGGGTCCATTTTTGGGGTCATTTTTTTCGACTTTCTCCGATCTCGCTAATTTTCACATATTATATCATATTTTGTCCAAACGGTATATTTTAACGAGTTTTTAAAATTAAAGTCATAACTATTACGAAGATTGAGTAATTTTACCTTCATGTGTTAAACATAGGAAATTTTAAAAGTTATCATTTTTCGCATGCGCCAAAAAATATCTCGGCAAACGTTGATGAATCTGGGCAAATTATACATTAAAATAACGCTAATAAAATTTTTTAATTAATCAGGTAGTGCGCGTTAGCGCACTACCTAGAATTTTAAAGTATTAAAATTTGAATTGATGCTCAAGTCGTGCTAAATTTTAATCCTTCAAAAATCAATTAAAAATTTTTAAGTCCTAAATTAAAATTCTAATTCCAGGTTACCACAGTTTAACATTTTAGCGTTATTTTAATGTATAATTTGTCCAGATTCATGAATGTTTGTCGGGAGATTTTTTTAGGGCACGCGAAAAAAATGACAACTTTTTACATTTCCTATGTTTAACACATGAAATCTCAACTTTGAGGTGAAATTACTCAACAATCGTAAGAGTTACGACTTTAATTTTAAAACTCGTTAAAATATATACATATACCACCTGAATAATAACATATGTGAATATCAGCGAAATCGGAGAAAGTCGATAAAATGATCCAAAAATGGACCCCCCTTAAGGTGCTGGTATCCTTTTGTGCAGTGCTTTTGTGGTGATTTTTGGAAACGCTATAACTTTCGCAATTTTGGGAGTTGGAAAGAGCTTTATACATCGTTTTAAAGCTTATAACCTGTACATTACAATGAGCTTACGAAACTAGCAAAATTGGCAAAAAATAGCAAAAGATTTCCGACATGCTGACACCTGACAGACTGAATATAGACCAAAAATTTTTGAACATCGATTTCTCAAAATTGTAGAATCGGCCAAAATTTCTTCTTGCGCCATGATATGAAGGACATGTGGGCCGAGGGACATTTTTTTGGATTTGGCTCAACAAATCTCAGTACTCCAGAAAATCCGGCTAATGCGCGATGACACGAAATTTCGCAACTTTCTATTCAGTTTTCTCACAATTGGAGATGTTTTAGCTCAAACCAAGAAAAATGTCCCTCCGCAATAGGGCGAATTTTCATTTAGCCAAAAATCACGCGATTCTATTGGGTAGTTTTTGAGAAATCAATGTTCAAAACAAAATAATCGCAATTTTGCCAAAATGGTTTTTCGGCGAATTCTCTAGCTTAAAGCAACGAACTCCAGCGAATAGGAATGATAAAATGCGCAATTGGACGGTGTATCGATTAAGTATAAATAAGCCGAAATTGTCTGTAAGATTTGGCAGTAATTTTGAGAAAACTGATTTCTTCAAAAATGGCCATTTTTTGACCCCAAAAATCATTTTTGGCTTATACTGCCTTAACCACAAGAGTTAGCGCAAAAGTTATAAAAGCAAAAATGTTCATTTTGGTGCCCTCTTTCCAGCTATTACAATCAATCCGGTGTAGCAACTATGTACTGAGAGAATAAGGGCAAAAACCAAAACTTTTTTATCTTTACACCTAAAAATTCGGGACTGGTCTCAGAATGTTAAAGAGCACGAAAATAATGTATTTGGAAAGTTCCATCCACTTTCATAAAGAATTGAAGCTTGTAGGGTCGAATTTACACAAAGCGATACCAGCACCTTAAGTGCTCGAAAATGTTCGAAAATTCCAAACTTTTTTGAGAAATAAATTTAAATTTCCAGCCAACCAAGGTATCCCCCAGTACAGGGAGAGACAATAGGCAAGCAGAAAACTGTATCCCTGCTGACTGGAAGAAGTACGTACGTTTCTGCATTATTAAAATGACATTTATTAGTGTTGTTGCCCGGCCGGTTTTTTGACTCGGCCGGCCGGCCGGTCAAAAAAGGCCGGCCGGTACCAGTTTTGCCCTATTTTTGTTGTTTTTTGCAAAATATTTAGCATTAATTGATGCATAGAGTTACTCCTGGTTATGTATAACAGATAAAATCAGGTAGCGTCGTTTATCTGAAGACCGGCCGGCCAGCCGGCCGGCTGCTTCTGACCCGGCTGGCCGCCGGCCCGGCCAGCCGGCCGGTTTGTCGATATAGTGGGCCGACCGGCCGGGTTTTCCTCGGCCGGCCAACAACTCTAACATTTATGACCCGTCTGAAAATGCGTATTCTTGGGAAGAGAGTGAAAACTGGTAGAAACAGTTCCTCACTCACCATCTCTATACAATGTCTCACATTGGTAAGATTATGAATGGCAGCTGACCGTATGCCTATTATGTTGGGTGGGAGCCATCAATGAAATTGTGGACCAGTTAATATTAATATTATTATAATTCGACGGCTGAGTATGAAAAAGTCTCATCTGTTACTTTAAAATCTCGAGAAAAACGCGAAAAACTGTTTCTCCATATCATAAACGCCGTAAGATGTTTTCAGTATGACCATAAGATTGCCCTATTCAATAGAAGACTATTCTGAAATTTCCGACTCTTGAAACGAAATCCTTCGAGCTGTAGGTGCCGGTAAGAGGTTTTCACTCAGCTGAAAATTTACGTGTAATTTATGGAGTTAGGCCATTTTCCTCAAAATTGTCGCGGCAGATCGCCACATAGATAGGATGTTTTAAGTAGTGAAATTGCACGTCTTGAGATATTTTCAGTCGCAGATTAAGATGGAATTAAAATATAACTGTTTTATAGAGATAGGACCTACTGCGATTACACGTAATCACTACTTTTTGGCATTCAGAGCGCTATACAAGCGTTAGAAAGATGGGATCTTTTCGCACAATGTGCGCTAGACCTAGACCAACACATCGGAGTAATAAAAAGGATACGTCCGAGTTGGGACTTTTTCACACTCAGCCGACGAATTATGCCCGGGGAGGGTGAATAAAATGAACTGGCACACAAAGGCCTCACTGCACACAAGTTTGTTCCCACGATTATCGCAGGGCTGTTGCGCGGGGTTTTCGAAAAAATAGGAATAAAAATAGGAATTTTACCATCAAAAAATAGGAATAAATAGGAACTTTTTGGTCAAAAAATAGGAAAAAATAGGAATTTCCAGGCTCAAAATAAAGGCTTAATTTGTCGATTTCAGCAGAAAGCGCAACTACTATGTGTCTTTAAATGAATTTTAAATGTTCTGAAAACTTTTAACTCCTATTTTGAATTTAACGAACGGTGGTATCACCATTTTTCGGGATTCGAACCATTTATAAGCATTTGAAGCTGAAATATTTCACCGCTCGGCAAATCGGAAATCCGGGGCGATACTACTAAAACCTTTTGAGTTCAATCTGGGTTCAACTGGCATTTTTTAGGGTTTTGCAAGTGGGCCCCCCTAGGGACGGGGAAGTGGGAGGGGGCTTCCGAAAAGTGGGAGACAAGCCCAAGATACAAATATACCTAAATTTTTAGCCAAAAATTCGCATTTTAAGGTAAAAACGCAAAAAATCGCTGTTTTTAAGCTTAAAATGAACTAATAAGTCCATAAACTAGCTAAAAATTGAGACAATTTTTGAAAATTTGACCTCAAAAACCTACTTTTTCGATACTTTTGGTCGACCTTCAAAAAAGTGGGGGGAAAAGTCCATCCCCCCCCACTAAAAAATTCCAGTTTAACCGGGGATGGACACAGGAAGGAAAAACACTTTTTCTGTTTTTCCCGCAGCTTTAGAACTTGCTAGTTGAAAATTTATGATTTTTTCTGAAAATTCGGAAAATTTTCTAGAACGCCCTGAATTTATTTATTGCTAAAAAGCCATTTCAAACCTTACAATTATGAAAATTTGCAGATTTCTGACCTGTACGTACTTTGTTTCTGAAATGAAAAACTTTTGGTCTTGTGCGCACTCTTTCTAGCGACAGAAAGAGAAAATTACTGAAAAGGATCAATCAAAGTGCTCAAGAAAATTGCTACTTGGTCGTGAATTTCACAAAAATCGCTAGTGTTGCTGGAAGCCCAGCGCACAGACCCTCCGCAATTACTTGTAATCCCTACTTCTCGTTATCTTTTTGGAATCTTACATTTCTAAAAATACTAGAACTAAAACAAAAACACCCATGGTTAACGTATGAGTAAAACAAGTGTGGATGTGCGACGAGCACTGCATATTAAATTATACAATACGTATGTAGGTCCAATTACCAAACATTTGGGAACTTAGCTTAATCCGTGCTGACTTATTTATAACTACGAATTTTTAAAACAGGAAAATGTTGTGGCAATGGTCGTGCAAAGTTTTTAATTTTCATACTAACAATTTAGTAACCCAACGCACATAATATGCACCAAGGTATACCTAGTGTAAGTTGGAGGACTAATATAGGCAAAGGTAAGACGAGGGCGTTTTAAAAACAAGTAAAACACAATTGCGCCGAAGGCGCAAAATTTTTCTCAAAACCTATTATGTCATTCAAAGCTTGAAGAAAGTTTTGTATTCTGTGCAGCAAAATAGCAAGGATAAAAATTTATAATTCACACTGGCCAAATACAAAAAATAGGAATTTCGGCTGAAAATAGGAATAAATAGGAATGTCTCGAAAAAATAGGAAAAAGTAGGAAAAATAGGAACCGCAACAGGCCTGTTATCGGACTATTTGCGACTTCTGATGAGTTTATCTGCGAATACCTTGTTAGCTTAATCGGCCGATGTAGTTGCTGAAAATTCGTAGCTTATGCGGCAGATTCCACCAAGCCCTAGTTTTAGGAAAGTAAGCAATTCAACTGAAAAGTTATAACGGAGAGTTCAGATCCAACGCTTGCAAGGCGTAGTCGCTTTTTGATCAACTACTCTCAAATTTTTGGATTTTAATATTTTCTTCAATGTTCCCAATATTCTCTTCATACGTTTTGGTGCTTGCCATTCTTTGGATTTCTGCGGGCCTGATCTCAAACCTGTCTCACAAACCAACTTATCTCAAGCTTGTGTAACTCAGAGAACAGCTGCAATGGAACCAACGTACAATACTTCAACGATATAAACTCAACTACCACCTTCGTCCCTCTGTCCTCGACAACCAACGGGTAAGTTTCTAACATTGTGACTAGTTTAAATTAATCTGCTTTAGGTGCAACTTTTAAAACAATAGGTGCAGGCAGTTATGTCAAAGCTATGTTTCGGCACATGTTCTTTCCTCTCTAAAACATAAACAAAAGCCTTATTACTTTGCGTTTTGATCATGCCTTGTTCTTTCGTTCAGCATAACTTTGACGTGTCACGTTCAAACTACACTAAGCCTATTTGGAGTAAACTAAGTTGTACCAGTTTAATTCTCCAGCTTTTACGTACTTTTCGTAAATTCGTACTTTTCTGTGGAGACTCCAAATGTAAATCCTGATTTCATGTACCAGCTGTATTTAGGGAATACTGTTGGCCAAACCAAATTAGGAATACTCTCAAAATAAGGGGAACCTACAGACTTCACGCCCAAGAAAGCATCAAATTGCACTAGCCAATTCTGCAACTAATCATGGATTGAATCCTGACAAGGCCAACCCTTCTTCAAAATGTAACCGGCAACATTAATCAGAAGTCTATTGAAAATTTGTGACTTATTTCTCACAGCATTGTTATTGTTTTCTGCTATTGCATTTATTGCTACATTTGTTTCCTACGCAAGCAAGAACGCACTCCTAAACGCGAGTTGAGAGAAAGAACAAGAACAAGAGAACGCCTGAGTTGACTGCGGAGGAATGCAGAGGTACTCCGCTTTCGCAGCTCAAAGCAAGAAACTTCAAATTTGTCTGTTGCCTGAAGGCGGAAAAATTGTATAGTATAGGCATGGCACTGTGGTGCCAGTGATTCCCACCAATAATTGTATCAGTTTTATCCGAGATCTTCAAGGAGTTGGCCGTCCAGAGGGAAAACCCTTTGAATGGAGCTGACGGGTGGTCATGATGCGGTCGAAACATTGTGATCATTTCTGCCCCGGCAGTAGCCTTGCCTTCGCCTCGGGTAATTGTTTATGCACCAACGCCAGACCACGGACCCTAAACAAATTTGGTCTGGCGTTACCCCTCCTCGCGAAAGCAACGGGGGTGTGGCAGTACAGAAAAAAAGCAATTCAAATTAGATTCAAAATAGGTCTCTCCTCTGGAAAAGGAGAGAATCGCCAGATTAGTGCAGATCCAGGGTATTTTTAAAGGATTTTTTCGGGCCCGGGGGGAAGAAATTTTCGGGGGGGGGGGAAGAATTTTTGCAAAAATGAGCCAAAAATGGTATTTTTTGGCGTATTTTGCATGGTGAAACGCAAAAAGTTCTCAAAAATGCCAGGATTTAAGCTAAAAATAGCAATTTTTAAAATCTCCGGCGAAGCCCCGCCCCCCCTGTAAAAAATACCCTGAGATCTGGGCTTATTCTAGTGGGGGTGGGGCCATAAACACCCTTCCCCCCCCCAAAAAGTGGGTGTCCCTTTTTTTGACAAATTTTTGCCCTGAAAAAATCGCTCAGAAGGCCAACTTTTCAAAAATCTTCCAGTCTATTTTTGCCTATTTAAGCGCTAGTTTTGCAATAAAAATTTCTGGCGATTACTATAAAAATATCGCTATTTTTAGCATGTTTTTAGAAAAATTTTCGCCCCCCTCAAGAATGACTCGCCCCGAGAGCCCCCCAAGAAAAAGCCCAGCAGACGTCGCATTTTTTGCGTATACTGGTCAAGAACACAGAAGCATATTCAAGTGCTTGTTTTCAATAAGGTACAAGACCACTATAAATACACAAACATAAAACATAATAAAATGTAAAATATATATACATCACCTGCCTGGGAAAGACTTGAAATAGCCTCCTTTAATTGGGCAGAGGACATCGAGTCATCGTAACAGTTGACATCAAGCCACAGTTTCTTCAGATTGGACAACAGCGGCAGCAAACGTAAGATTTTCTTAGGGCACAAATGGAGGTCGCGTAGGCACAAAATCTTCAGTGGCAATGAGCCTTCTTTAACACAGGAAGGGGTGAAGTCTTGCTTATGCTGAAAAACTAGCAATAAGATGCTCCCAAACGAACGACGTCAATAATATTTTTCCAAAATTCACAGTTGAAACAATCTTTGTTCTGGTAATAGTGTCATGTCGCTACTTATATACTATATAAAAATTTCACAAGATATATACTAGGTATTACAGTAGCTAGCCGGCAAACTGGGCTAAGTTTAAATATACAAGAATAAAAATGCTCCGATGGAGCATGAAAAATGCAATATGGGTGACACTAGGTTGTAAATGGACAGAGGACTAGGTTTTAAAACGTTAATATGGCAATTAATAAAACGGCAAAAACCAAAACATTTCGCGCCTTCGGCTTTTTTCTACTTTTTAACCGCATATTTATTGCATTCTTGAAGAAAAACCTTGAAATGCATCCGATTTTTCGGAGAAAATTACCATTTTTGCCTAAAAATATCAAGAATTTAAAAAAATTTGTTCAGTTCTTTAGTATAAAAAGAATTAAAGATCCGAATACCGATTTTATTGCAAAAACAAAAAAACTTCTACAACTTCTGGGGAGCTCCGTCCCCAGACCCCTCGCTGGACAAATTTTACAGCCCCCCGTCACGAAATCCTGGATCCGCCAGTGCATGCCCCCCCCCCCCGAAATCGGAGACAAAAGAAAAATTTTTAATAAGTAGCAGCAGCGCGAATAAATATTTCGAAAAATTTTCGCCTGCGGCGCTACTTTTCAATGAAGATATCTCAGAAAGCACCAGACTTTGCTTGAAAGTCTCCACCATCTGTTTAGTTGCGGTAGAAATTTCAGAGCGTTTTTGGCTTGCCCCCTCCGAAATTATTTTCTGGCGACGCTATTGCCCACAGGTGTCCCCTGGCATCCGTCTGGCCAACGGGGCTAATGGGTTCCAACTCAAATGACTCAAATTCTTAATCCTTAAATTATGCTGCCGAGCTGAATCTATCCTGGTCTTTCCGGATGATTTGGCCTAGACGTGTGCTGGATTAGGGTTGTCAGTTGTGCCGAATCAGCCATTCCTTAAATTATGCTGCCGAGCAGTTCGTCCTGGGACTTCTATATCCAGGTCTTTCCGAATGTCCTGGACACAACCTGCGAAGACGTGTGCTGGTTTGGCGATTCTCCACATTGCTGAAGACCATGCACGATGGGCCCGGAATAGGAAGAAGAAGTTTTTAGCTGGCACGGTGCTCGAACGGGTCTCCAAGGGCCGCGCAGCGCCTTTTACACCCATATTATAGGGCCTATAATAGTCTGGTTCGGGTTATTGAAACGTTAATAATTGCACCAACCTGAGTATCAAGAATAGTGGTATTATAGACAGTATTAAGTTCCAAATATTTCAATCGGGGAAGGTTACTGATAAGCTCCGAAAGCTCGAAGTAGTCTAATTGACCGTCAAAGACTAGGCTGGCATGGCTGACGACCAATTTTTGAAGAGTTTTCACCTTAAAATTCAAACACGCGTACACTATATACTAGGGATCGACCGGAATTCCGGTTCCGGTTCCGGTACTTTTTGGTTCCGGTTCCGGTTCCGGTTTTTGAAAACGTACCGGAACCGGAACCAATTTTAGCCTATTATCAAAATCAAAATTTTATTAAAATTTTCAAAAATTTTATCAAACTTCTTAAAAACTTTTTGAAAACTGCGATTCTCTTATAACCAGAATATGATTTATTCAAAAATTTTCGCCTGCGGCGCTATTGCATTACTTAGAATGTTTCGAATTTGTAATAATAATGTCTAATGTATCGTTGTTATGAATATTAATATATATATATATATATATATATATATATATTATAACACAAAAATAATACTTTATAACTCAGATTGGATAGCACAAGACCGCCGGCCGCCGAAACTTTTAAATTTAAGTATACCTAATGCTGAATTGAAATTATTGAAGCCTTACCGTTGACCTATGCTATTTCAAAATTATAGAGTGCGCTGTTCTATAATCAAATGTCAGTTTTAGCTTAAATTTAATCTTTTTAATTGTTTAAATCGAGACTGGACTTTAAATATGGACTACGTAAGTTTGTTGCCCGTTGTTTAGTAATTAATCCAGTGCGCAGATCAACAGAATTACTAAAAAATTATGGATGGAACAAATAGCAATGGTTTTTAAAAATCTTTTGAAGAAACGTTATTTAAAATTTAAAAATCCTGATGAAGCTAGCCAAAAGGAAGAAATTTTGTTTAATTCAAGTTGGAGAAATAATTGTGCATTTCGGCTTTCTTTGAAACTTGTGAAAAATACTTTTGGCTTATATGTTTAATGGATGAAAATTTATATATATGTCAACCATGCAAAAACCATTTGCAGTTTAATCAGAAAACTCCACTAGCAAAGTAATTATGCTAAGATATAACAATAAGCTAAGGAATTTAAAGCCGATGTTCTAAACAAGTCCAATTTTGTATATAGCTGATGTTACCTAAGTTCATAACTAGATTAGATTTACAATACGGAATTTATACAAGAACAGCAATTTTCAGAAAAATTTTAATTTTGTCTGAAGTACGGAGAGAATAAAAGTAAACTAAAATGGTAATATATAGCGCGGCGGGAAAAAAACCCAAATTTTCGAATTTTGGCTGTAACTTTTTTATTAAGCGACAAATCGAAAATCTAACGATAACTACCATGAGGCCTTGCGAAGAGCTTCAAAATGAGCCATAAAACGTCTCTCTATCGCTTACCGTTGGTGAGAAATTTTCGACCAAACCGATGGGAAAAAAACCCAATGCGGGAAAAAAAACCCATGGGCGGGAAAAAAAACCCAGCCGAATTTTTTGCTGCAAGCATGCCAGAACGGTTTTGACTATACCATTCGAAAGAGTGGGTCATTTTTAGCACATCTGCATCAAAAAATACCAATATTTTTGCAAAAAATCATGTCAAATTGACCTTTCAAAATTTCGTATGTTTAACACATAGGCAAATTTTGGAAATTTTTGAAATTTGCTTAATTTCTGCAGTTTAAGCATCCTATCACATAGAAAACGTGTTTTTATTGCATTTAAAGCCAAACCCGACCTATTTTAGTGAAAAATTTAGCGGTCTTTGGCGAAATTTGAAAATTTGGCTTGAAATGGCACCATCTCAGATTTTGGCCACCTGGACCTCACATGGAAAGTCAAACCTAGGTAAAATCTATACCAAATTAATCAGGAGGCTCTACTGAGCTAGGAAATGCATGAATTTTTCCTTTGCTGCTAATGGTTAGAAAAAAATTTCATTTTGAAATTTGGGTTTTTTTTCCCCGCACATGGGTTTTTTCCCGCCGAGTCAAGGTCACCCCCAGGTCGCACCACAGGCACTAGAGCCAAATTGCATACACCATCGTGAAGTTCGAGACATATCCTCTGTGAAACTGTAATCCGTTTTGGGCTAAGTCTTTCCAGTAGTTCAGGGTGACCCCCCAAAGTTGACCCTGCCTGACCCCCATGTTGGGACCAAAAATTCCAAAATTTTCAAAGTCCCAAAAAATTTGCTAAATTTTCAAAGTCCCAAAAAATTTGCTGAGGGGCAGTGGGAGCTACAATAATACACCCTCTAGGGTAGTTTTGGACGCTCTTTAAGATAGGCTATTAAAATCCGATCTAGCTCATATGGGTGACTCACACTGGCGATGGGTTTTTTTCCCGCATATCGGATTGGGTTTTTTTCCCGCCGCGCTATATATCTTTTGTTTTCTAAAAATGCAAATGGCATTATTATTTTTTATTTTGCAATTTTGAAAATGCTGCAACTTTTCCGCTTCTAGTAAAGTTAAATGAACTTTTTGATTATGACTAGAAATTATCAGGCAAGCCAGATAAAAACTTAACCAGTTGATGACTTATTTTGTCGATGGAGCAGTTGTTGGTGCTCGCAAAAATTTTGGTGGAATCAATTTCTATCTACTTATATTTAGCTTAATTTAAGATTCAGCTTAACCAAGTAAGAAGTTAAATTTTATTTGCAAGTAAATGTCCTTTAAGTCAACTTGCATTCGATTAAATTATTCATCGAAATTCGTATATAGAATGTAAAAATATAGATGCCGTTTATTCATCGAAAATGTGCTCGAATAATATAAATATATATAGCATATTCATACCGTGTATAATTAATTTTAAATTTTAATTTTAAAGCTATAATGTGGTAAAGTTTAACTGTGCTATAAGACAAAAATCTCTTAATAAATTGCAAATTTCATGTTCCTGCATTGAAAGAACTATGTAAAATATAAAGCAAACGTTATTACAATGTTCTAGTAACTATAAAAAAGCGAAAAATTGTGCAAAAATTGTCCAAAACGTCAGAAAAAATTTTCGATTTTTGTCGTGTTAAAGAGCTGGTTCCGGTTCCGGTTCCGGTTCCGGCTTTTTAAAGCCAGTTCCGGTTCCGGTATTTTGGAGTTCCGGTCGATCCCTACTATATACACATTATATATATATATATATATATATATATATATATATATATATATATATATATATATATATATATATATACATAATACTTAAGCAGTAAGCACCTACTTCAGGGAATGCTGAAACCACGATAATATGCCAGTACGTATTATAGCCATGGGGTGAAAAAAAACCCACCCCCTTTTTGGGGGGAAAAAAAACCCACCCGCCTCCTGGGTCACGGGTTGGAGCTAGGAGCTCCAAAACATACCAGCAGAAAGCGCGACTCTTTCTAACCTATGTGTGCAAAGATCAGGTCATTTGGTTCACTCTTGCTCATTTTATGACATTTTGAAAATGATACCTACTTTTTGGTCCAACCTTCCAAAAATTTGGCAAAAGTTTGGACCGATGTAACTTTTGACAGGGTTGGGCTAGAAAAGTTTTGCAAATATCTGCAATGATGGCAAGTCTTCCTCTTTGCACACAGCAAAAATTAGACCGATCCGATGCACCGTTAGACTGGCACATTGCCAAACGTGGCGGGGAAAAAAACCCACTTTGGGGGGAAAAAAACCCACCCAAATTTTTTTGAAAAATTTTTTACCAGCTCAACTGGGAAACAATTCGGGACTGTAGTACGATATTATCGAGGACGCTGCGTCACCCTATGCTGTCAGATGTGGACAATTTTGAATACTTGGGTAGCTAGAGGCATAAAACCCTAAAAGTGCAATTTCGCTGCTGGTTGACCCAGCAGAGGTCTAATTGTGACTTTTAATAGCCAATTGTACGTAAAAAACCATTCTCTACACGTTAGAATAATAAGTTTTATCAAATTACATCGTTTTTAGCATTTTTCAAAAATTGCCCTATGTTTATGTGTTAAACTTTATGAAACCTGTCCATTTGATGCTGCATTTTCAATGGCACATGAGATCTCAAAAAAAGCTACCTAGGTCGGGTTTTTTGACTCATACTAACTAAAAAAGAGTTGAATTTTACACAGGAAGTGTCAGAATCGCGCTACGACAATTTTTAGGACCTGTGAGGGGTGGGTTCATTTTCCCCCCATTTGGGTTTTTTTCCCCCCATTGGGTTTTTTCCCCCCGCTACTTTTTGCATTATACCGGCCTAACGGTACAACCTAGAGAAGTGCAAATGGGCTTAAAAGAAAGTTCTAAGTACGCCAAGTACGATGGTATATAGAGTTCTCAGCTAGCCCTTATAACAAAAAAGTTCCAGCCAAAATCCGAAAAAGTGGGTTTTTTTCCCCCCATGGCTATACCTACGTGAAATTACAGTATCTATCTACCCGAATTTCATATATATCATATTCATTATATATATAGGAAATTTCTATGGAATTAGCTGGCACACTGGTTCTGTTACCTGGATTAACCTTGTGAGAAATACAAGTTTCAAATGTAAGTCTCAAAGCAGCTGTGAACGCTTAACTAGCGGTTGACAACTTGCAGTCGCCTAGAATTTTGCCTTCTAAACACAGCGTAAACATAGCAGGGCATGTCTTGTCTTAAACACAAAAACATAACGATTCGACTTTTCATTTAAATTACGGATAGCCACCACGCCAAGGTATAAGCTACCTCAAATATCCACGAAAATACGTCAGACCGAAGATTCCAACGATTGGAAACTGAGATAGAACAGAGTGGACTGCGTAGTGTTAGAGCACGGAGAGACTGATAGAAATGCCCTGCAGATCCATGCATTTCTCTTACTTCTTCCTCTACAATTTGTAGCAGAAACTGATCCACATGTGACATGTATATACATAATTATATTATCTGTTTCGAAGGATGCTAGATCGCTGACTAAAATCTTTGTTAAAGTAACAGCGGCTAGAACATTAACTTTTTGCAATATCACAACATTTATATATTATGTATAGCCAGGGAAATAAAATAATTTCGAAATAAGGTATATAAAGTAGCTGGCCAGACGGTTCATAAATAAATAAATATATATAATGCAAAAACTCTTCAACTTCTGGGGGGCGCAGCCCCCAAACCCCCCGTTGCGTTTTACCTTGGACCCCCCCCCGTTTCAAAATCCTGGGTGCGGGACTAGGGGGGGACATTGTCACGTGATATTGAATGGAGCGTACAACAAAGCCTGCTCACCGCTGCCAGCAGTAACAGCACAGCAAAACGGGCATAGTGCTTCATTATCAAATGATGTGTATTTGCGCCATACGTATCGTCTAAGAAGCCAATACCAGCGCCGACAAACCCTCTCACACACAATCTAAACAAACATATGTACTAGGGATCGACCGGAATTCCGGTTCCGGTTCCGGTACTTTTTGGTTCCGGTTCCGGTTCCGGTTCCGGGTTTTGAAAACGTACCGGAACCGGAACCAATTTTAGCGTATTATCAAAAGTGAAGTTTTATTAAAATTTTCAGAAATTTTGTAAAATTTCTTTTAACGTTTTGAAAAAATCGCGAATCTCTTGTAAGCAGATTATTATTTTCTCAAAAATTTTCGCCTGCGGCGCTATTGCATTATATACTTAACTTGGAATGTTTAGATTTATTAATAATTATCTAGTACCTTACCGTTAATTTATTATTATGAATATTAATTACGTATATGATCAAAATATTACGCACTTAAATATAATTTAGAAATTCAAAATAGAGCACAAGCCCGCCGATTTGATTGCTATTAGCTTTTTGATAGATACTTTAAAATTATTAATTTTGCTAAATTGGAATATATTGAAGCCTTGGTGTAAACCTATGCTATTTCAAAGATTAGTGCACTGTTGCATAATTAGATGTCAGTTTTAGCTCAACTATATATTGTTTAAATAGTAGGCAATAAGCTTTTCGCTGTTTGTTTTGTATATAAATATAGTGCAGAGTGCAACAAAAATATTAAAAATTATGGATGGAACAAATAGAAGGGTTTTTAATTATTTGAAGAAATGTCATTATATAAATTTGAAAATGCAGATGAAGCTAGCCAAAAAAGAGAAATGCCGCTAGAAGAATTTAAGTTTAATTGAATTTTTTGAAACTTGTGAAAAACACTTTACTGTTCTTATATGTTTAATGGTAAAAGGTTACAAGAACAAAAAGTGCTCCTTCGTCGCATGTAAAATACATATGAGTCTTCGTAGGCAGGTTGTACATAAGCAAAAACTAGCCTGTAAAATACATATGAGTTCCGTAGGGAGGTTGTAAATTAAGGAAAACAAGTTGCAACCGCTTAACATATGAGCCTGTCCTACAACGAGGCTCATATTGGCGTATGTCATAATACGAATAATTTGCAGATTTATATACTTTTATATAAATACATACTGCATAAAGCTTTTCATTACAAATTATCCTTCATATATATATATATCTATATATATATATATATATATATATATATATATATATATATATATATAATGTTGATCAGTCATTATAGTGTGCATATGCTCAATACGGTACGCCATGAGGCGCTCTGACTCATAGCCAAGTGGGAACGCATTCTGCGTGTGTATGTGATGTATGTAATGTGAAAGTGTTTCGAGAATGCATTAGAGGTGTGCCATAGTGTTTCAGGAAACAGGTTGCATGTACAGTTCAGCTTGAGCAGTCGTAGTTCACTTCAGTCCTGGGCCATGACGTCTATTCATTTTTCCGTAATGTGGATGAAGCTGAGGTTCTTTAATGAGGCTTAAATGTGGAATGCACTGTGACGCCAATATGAGCCTCGTTGTAGGACAGGCTCATATGGTAAGCGGTTGCAACTTGTTTTCCTTAATTTACAACCTCCCTACGGAACTCATATGTATTTTACAGGCTAGTTTTTGCTTATGTACAACCTGCCTACGAAGACTCATATGTATTTTACATGCGACGAAGGAGCACTTTTTGTTCTTGTTTTCTATTATTTTATATATGTATGCTCATGAAGGTACGTATGTATAGATATCTTTCAACGGTAGCAAGCAAGCCAACCACAGCACTCCACAACCACTTTGAGCATGCAGTTCTATGACAAATGTTGCTCAGCTCGCTCAGGGCTTTCATTTGGTACCAAATTTGACCAGTTTTGAAAAATTTCATTTTTGACCGAAAATCGCCAAGTCCCCACCCCACCCCACCACAGCACTCTACAGCCAGTTTGAGCATGCGGTTCTATGACAAAAGCTGCTCAGCTCGCTCAGGGTTTTCATTTGGTACCAAATTTGACCACTTTTGAAAAATTTCATTTTTGACCGAAAATCGCCTAAGTCCCCAATCCACCCCACCACAGCACTCTACAGCCACTTTGACCATTCAGTTCTATGACAAAAGTTGCTCAGCTCGCTTAGGGCTTTCATTTGGTACCAAATTTGACCACTTTTGAAAAATTTCATTTTTGACCGAAAATCGCCTACATACGTATACAAGAACCAAAAATGCTCCTTCGTCGCATGTAAAATACATATGAGTACTCTCAGGCAGGTTGTACAAAGACGGAAACTAGCCTGTAAAATGCATATGAGTGGCGTTGAGGTTGTAAATTAAGGGAAACAAGTTGCAACGGCTTAACATATGAGCCTGTCCTATAACGAGGCTCATATTGGCGTATGTTATAATATAATTTGTCGAAATTTGACTTTCATATAAATAGCACGTAAAGCTTTTCATTACAAAATTGTCCTTCACACATCTTGTCGCTAAGACATTATACTGTGCATACGCATTATACGGCATGCCCAGGACTGAAGTGAACTACGACTGCTCAAGCTGAACTGTACATGCAACCTGTTTCCCGAAACACTATTGCACACCTCTAATGCATTCTCGAAACACTTTCACATTACATACATCACATACACACGCAGAATGCGTTCCCACTTGGCTATGAGTCAGAGCGCCTCATGGCGTACCGTATTGAGCATATGCACACTATAATGACTGATCAACATTATATATATATATATATATATATATATATATATATATATGAAGGATAATTTGTAATGAAAAGCTTTATGCAGTATGTATTTATATAAAAGTATATAGATCTGCAAATTATTCGTATTATGACATACGCCAATATCAGCCTCGTTGTAGGACAGGCTCATATGTTAAGCGGTTGCAACTTGTTTTCCTTAATTTACAACCTCCCTACGGAACTCATATGTATTTTACAGGCTAGTTTTTGCTTATGTACAACCTGCCTACGAAGACTCATATGTATTTTACATGCGACGAAGGAGCACTTTTTGTTCTTGTAACCTTTTACCATTAAACATATAAGAACAGTAAAGTGTTTTTCACAAGTTTCAAAAAATTCAATTAAACTTAAATTCTTCTAGCGGCATTTCTCTTTTTTTGGCTAGCTTCATCTGCATTTTCAAATTTATATAATGACATTTCTTCAAATAATTAAAACCCTTCTATTTGTTCCATCCATAATTTTTAATATTTTTGTTGCACTCTGCACTATATTTATATACAAAACAAACAGCGAAAAGCTTATTGCCTACTATTTAAACAATATATAGTTGAGCTAAAACTGACATCTAATTATGCAACAGTGCACTAATCTTTGAAATAGCATAGGTTTACACCAAGGCTTCAATATATTCCAATTTAGCAAAATTAATAATTTCCCAAAGTATCTATCAAAAAGCTAATAGCAATCAAATCGGGCGGGCTTCGTGCTCTATTTTTGAATTTCTAAATTATATTTAAGTGCGTAATATTTTTTGATCATATACGTAAATTAATATCTCATAATAAATAAATTAACGGTAAGGTACTAGATAATTATTAATAAATCTAAACATTCCAAGTTAAGTAATATAATGCAATAGCGCCGCAGGCGAAAATTTTTGAGAAAATGAATAATCTGCTCTACAAGGAGAATTCGCGATTTTTTCAAAAACGTTAAAAGAAATTTTACAAAAATTTCTGAAAATTTTAATAAAAAAAAACTTCACTTTTGATAATACGCTAAAATTTGGTTCCGGTTCCGGTACGTTTTCAAAACCCGAACCGGAACCGGAACCGGAACCAAAAAGTACCGGAACCGGAACCGGAATTCCGGTCGATCCTTAGTACATATGTTTGTTTAGATTGTGTGTGAGAGGTTTGTCGGCGCTGGTATTGGCTTCTTAGACGATACGTATGGCGCAAATACACATCATTTGATAATGAAGCACTATGCCCGTTTTGCTGTGCTGTTACTGCTGGCAGCGGTGAGCAGGCTTTGTTGTACGCTCCATTCAATATCACGTGACAATGTCCCCCCCTAGTCCCGCACCCAGGATTTTGAACCGGGGGGGGTCCAAGGTAAACCGCAACGGGGGTTTGGGGCTGCGCCCCCAGAAGTTGAAGAGTTTTTGCATTATATATATTTATTTATTTATGAACCGTCTGGCCAGCTACTTTATATACCTTATTTCGAAATTATTTTATTTCCCTGGCTATACATAATATATAAATGTTGTGATATTGCAAAAAGTTAATGTTCTAGCCGCTGTTACTTTAACAAAGATTTTAGTCAGCGATCTAGCATCCTTCGAAACAGATAATATAATTATGTATATACATGTCACATGTGGATCAGTTTCTGCTACAAATTGTAGAGGAAGAAGTAAGAGAAATGCATGGATCTGCAGGGCATTTCTATCAGTCTCTCCGTGCTCTAACACTACGCAGTCCACTTCTGTTCTATCTCAGTTTCCAATCGTTGGAATCTTCGGTCTGAAGTATTTTCGTGGATATTTGAGGTAGCTTATACCTTGGCGTGGTGGCTATCCGTAATTTAAATGAAAAGTCGAATCGTTATGTTTTTGTGTTTAAGACAAGACATGCCCCCGTTGCGTTTACGCTGTGTTTAGAAGGCAAAATTCTAGGCGACTGCAAGTTGTCAACTGCCAGTTAAGCGTTCACAGCTGCTTTGAGACTTACAAAATTTGAAACTTGTATTTCTCACAAGGTTAATCCAGGTAACAGAACCAGTGTGCCAGCTAATTCCATAGAAATTTCCTATAACTAGAATTTGAAAATATTTTGGAAAATGAACGGGGGGGCGGGGCCCCCGGGCCCCCCACACGAAGCCCTTTTGTAGAAAACAATTAGAAAACTCAATGATAATTTTTTTAATTTTTTCTTAATGTTTTCTAAAATTTTTCTAATTAATTTCTCATTGTTTTGTAATTGTTTTCCAATTGTTTTCAAAGGTTTAGCTGTCCATTTTCTAATTAATTTCTGCATTTTTTCTAATTAATTTCTCATTGTTTTGTAATTGATTTCTTATTGTTTTCAAGAAATAATGTCAATTTTTCTATTTGTTTTCTAAATAATTTCTTATATTTTCTAGAATGTTTCTATTTTTTCTAATTGTTTTCTAACCGATGAAAAATTGATACGCTCATGGAAATACTGCGGTTGCGCTTCCATAATGCACATCAAAACTACAAAGAGTAGAAATGCTGTTTCATAAGCAATGGCCGGGCTTATTCTAGTGGGAGGGGAGTGGGCCCAGCGTTTCCTTGGGGGAGTGGGGGAGGAGAGTACCCCCTCCCCACCTCCCCCCTAAATTTTTGACCAATTTTACCCCCTCCCAGATTTTTTGAGAGACCCTCCCCCAACTTTCGGCTACCCCCCCCCCCCTCTCGAACCCCCCCCCAGCGATTTTTTGACCCAATTACCTCTAGTGGGCCCATAGATGGGAGGTACGGTACCCCGGGTACCCCCCCCTCTCAACCCACCCCCCAGAATTCGGACCTCAGACATTTCGAAAAATGACCAAAAATGCAAAATTTTTTGTAATTTTTCCCTTTTTGCTTCAAAATAAGGCCTCTTTCACGTTTTAGGCGTTTTTGCACCGATTTAAAGCGATTTTAAGTCAAAATTTTAGAAAATTTTTTTAAACAATGACCGTTTTTCGGCCAAATTTAGCTAACTTTTTGGGTCCAAAAGTCGCTGGGGGGGCATAGTTTCCCTGGAAATTTTGGTTGGGGGGGGGCAAAGTTTCCCTTGAAATTTTGGTTGGGGGGGGCAAACTTCGAAAATTTGGTGGTCAACCCACGAAATGTGATGGGGGGGTACCCCCCCGAACCCCCCCCCCAAAATTCGGACCTCAGAAAATTCAAAAAATGGCCTAAAAACGCAAAATTTTCTGTATTTTAACGCTTTTTTTGTCAAAACAAGGCTTGTTTTTATCGTTTTAGGCGTTTTTACACCGTTTTAAACCGATTTTAAGCCAAAATTTGAGAAAAAATTTTTAAAAAATGACCATTTTTTAGCAAAATTTAGCTAACTTTTTGGCCCCAAAAAGTGCTGGGGGGGGGGGGGGGGGGGGGGGGGGTAACCAAAAGTGGGGGAGGGATAGTCAAAAAATCTGGGGGGGGGGGTAAAGTTGGTCGAAAATTGTGGGGGGGGGATACCCCCCCCCCCCCCCCCCCCCCTAGGGAAACTATGGGGGGGGGGGGGGGTTCGGGGGGGCGGCCGAAAGTTGGGGGAGGGTATGTCAAAAATTCTGGGGGGGGGATAAAATTGGTCCAAAATTTTGGGGGGGGATACCCCCCCAACTCCCCCCTACCAAAGGAAACTGTGGTTGGGAGAGGGGTAAGCTCTGGCAATTTGGTGGTCGACCCGAAAAATGTAATGGGGGGTACCCTCCCCCCGAACCCCACCCCCCCCAAATTGGGACCTTAAAAATCCAAAAAATGGCCTAAAAATGCTAAAAATGCAAAATTTTCTGTATTTCAACGCTTTATCCGTACAAACAAGGCTTGTTTTGATAGGTTTAGGCGTTTATATGCGGTGTCAAAGCGATTTTGAGTCAAAGTTAGAAAAACTTTCAAAAAATGACCATTTTTCGGCCAAATTTAGCTAACTTTTTGGGTCCAAAAATCGCTGGGGGGAGGTTCGGGGGGGGGTAGCCGAAAGTTGGGGGAGGGTATGTAAAAAATTCTGGGGTGGGGGGGTTAAAATTGATCCAAAATTTTGGGCGGGGGATACCCCCCTCCCGAAGGAAACTATTGTTGGGAGAGGGGTAAGCTCTGGAAATTTGGTGGTCGACCCGCGAAATCCCAAAATGAAATGGGGGGGGGTATATACCCCCCCACCCCCCCCCCAAATTGGGATCTTAAAAAATTAAAAAAATGGCCTAAAAATGCTAAATTTTCTGTATTTTAACGCCTTTTTCGTGAAAACAAGGCTTGTTTTGACAGTTTTAGGCGTTTATACGCGGTTTTAAAGCGATTTTAAGTCAAAATTTTAGAAAATTTTTTCGAAAAATGACCATTTTTTGGCCAAATTTAGCTAACTTTTTGGGTCCAAAAATGGCTGGGGGGGGTTCGAGGGGGGTAGCCGAAAGTTGGGGGAGGGTACTGGCTTATTTTTAGGCCAAAATTTATGGGGGGGGGCTCAAAGTTGCCCCCCCCCATGGATGGGGGTGGGCTCACCAAAAGGGGGGGCATATTTTTGGAAAAAATTTTGCAAATTTTTATCTTTTTTTTGTGTAAAAATTGCAAAAAATCGCTAAAAAATAACTAATTTTAGATGTTTTTTATGCTAAAATAGCGAAAATTTCGTTAAAATTCCGGCGAAGCCGAAAAAATTTTTGAAAATTTAGGGTAAAAATGGTGAAAACTGGCAATTTTTTGGGTTATGGGGGGAACCTCGAATGGGGGGGGGAACACAGGAAAACTTTTCCTGGAAAAAATCAGAAAAAAACCGGAATAATATATAGTTTTGACTACAAATTTTATCCCGATATTTTTCCGATTTTTTCCGGATGTCTGAAAAAATCGGAAAAATATCGGAATAAATTATCCCGGTTTTTTCCCGTTTTTTTCCGATATTTTCTAACTTGGAAAAAATCGGAATAATTTCGGAAAAAAACCGGAAAAACGGTAGGAAAAAATCGGAATAATGGAAAAGTTGCACAAAAATCGGAAAAGTTGCACAAAAAAATCGGAAAAATGAGTTCTGATTTTTTCCGATTTTTTCCGAAAAAGGATTTCCTGTGGAAGGTTGCCGAGTGGCCCCCCCCCCCAGTAAAAATAAGCCAGGGGTATGTCAAAAATTCTGGGGGGGAATAAAATTGGTCCAAAATTTTGGGGGGGGAATACCCCCCCTCTCCGAAAGGAAACTATGGTTGGGAGAGGGGTAAGCCCTGGAAATTTGGTGGTCGACCCGCGAAATGTATTGGGGGGGTACCCCCCGAACCCCCCCCCCCAATTGGGACCTTAAAAAATTCAAAAATGGCCTAAAAATGCAAATGTTTCTGTATTTTAACGCTTTTTCCGTGAAAACAAGGCTTGTTTTGACAGTTTTAGGCGTTTATACGCGGTTTTAAAGCGATTTTAAGTTTTATTTGAGAAAAATTTTTCAAAAAATGACCATTTTTGGGCAAAGTTTAGCTAACTTTTGGCTCCAAAAAGGGCCGGGGGGTTGGGCGGGGTAGCCGAAAGTTGGGGGAAGGTGGGTGGGGTCCCGGGATTTGATTTGGCCATTTGCAGGTGGGGTCTGCCTCCAAAATTTCGAGGGTGGGGTCATAGGACTTGTCCATTTCATACATGGGCAAGGTCTCTCTTCACAGGGTGTACCAGAAATTATTTTGCGCGGTCCCCCTTCGTACAATGGGGGAGGGTGTGCGACGTGGAGAGGGGAGGGCGATAGAATAGCAGCACATTTTCAAAGTATATATTAGCAAGTTTGCAGTCCCGTCTAGCAATTCCCACTCGTTTTCACTCATTTCACAGATAATAATTTGCTTGCGAACCTCTTCAAAAGTTTCCGCAATTTTGTACAAACTAAATTAGGATAATATATATTCGTTAATTAAGACTTGTTTTCCGAGTAATTTATGCTAAATTTATAGTCTAACAGTATAAACAGCGTTCGCTTCACTCTCGCTGCGCGGTCCCCCTGATTTTGCTTGCGCACTGCGCGGTCCCCTCAGCAATCAGGGTGTACCTGGTACACCCTCAGTACACCCCTTGCGTTTTTCAAAAAATGACCATGTTTGGGCAAAGTTTAGCTGACTTTTGGTTATAAAAAGGGCCGGGGGGTTGGGCTGGCTTATCCCTTGGCAATTTTTTATGGGGGGCTTCATGGGGGCCCCCATCGATGGGGGGCTCACCCAAAATGGGGGGGCATATTTTTAGAAAATTTTTTCGAATTTTTGTGGGTTTTTTGTGTACAAACTGCTAAAAATCGCTAAAAATGACTTATTCTATGTGTTTTTTACGCTAAAATAGCTAAAATTTAGTCAAAAATCCGGCGAAGCCGGAAAATTTTTTGAAAATTTAAGGTAAAAATGGTAAAATTTGGGAATTTTTGGGGTTATGGGGGGGGAGGTCGGGATTTATGGGGGGGGGGGCTTTTCATGGGGGGGGGCTCCTCGAATGGGGGGGAGGTCGCCGAATGGGGGGGCGGCCCCCCCCACCCCCCCCCCCCCCACTAGGGATAAGCCAGTTGGGCGGGGGTAGCCGAAAGTTGGGGGAAGGTGGGTGGGGTCCCGGGATTTGATTTGGCCATTTGCAGGTGGGGTCTGCCTCCAAAATTTCGAGGGTGGGGTCATAGGACTTGTCCATTTCATACATGGGCAAGGTCTCTCTTCACAGGGTGTATATACCAGAAATTATTTTGCGCTGTCCCCCTTCGTACAATGGGGGAGGGTGTGCGACGTGGAGAGGGGAGGGCGATAGAATAGAAGCACATTTTCAAAGTATATATTAGCAAGTTTGCAGTCCCGTCTAGCAATTCCCACTCGTTTTCACTCATTTCACAGATAATAATTTGCTTGCGAACCTCTTCAAAATTTTCCGAAATTTTGTACAAACTAAATTAGGATAATTAGGTTTTAACCCATTTGATTCAGTTCTAGGAAATTCGATTTGGTATGTGCTTGCTTATTATCTTGGACCTGAACCTTTTGATTTCGGATGTCGGCTCTTGGTGGAGACTACTACTAGTCCTGGACTTCTGCATATCTCCAGAGTGAGGATTGTCTTCGATTTCCCAGGACATGTTTTGCTTATGGTTTTCAAGTCCTCCCCAAAATGCCTGCTGATCACGACCTCCCACCTTTTCCGCAGTGACTGCGGTATGCCTATTGCAGAAATGGACCATCAGGTCGTATGCCACCAGTGCTCTGGTGCCCACCACGCGCGGTGCATTGGGCTTATTTCCCAACTCTTTATGAACTTCGAAAAAATGCTGAAATTGAATGTGAATGTTGTCTGGCTGTGTGACTCATGCTTGACATCGTGCCCGAAATCGAGTCAGCCCACATGCCAATCTGACGTCGCAACCCAGGCTGACGTGGCTTTCCAGCTAAAGGACGCATCAACCCAGTCCACTTCTAAATCTACCGCTACCGCAGACAACATGAGTCCCCCCCAAGAAAATTCTTCAAGATCATCTTTGCCTACTATTACTACGTTTTCTGGCGCCTCTGACCCCCTCTCCTGCTTTTACTTATTTGATTTTGAATTTGATGGTAAGCTGTTCATGTCTGCAGAACACGCTTTCCAGTATATATTATAGGGCTCTATTTTTTGGCTTGGATGAAGCTGCCGAAAAGATCCTTCAGGCTCCATCAGCGGCCAAAGCGAAGAAATTTGGCACGTTAGCCAATATAAACTGCAATCGTGATATGTCCTACGAATTCCTTCTCATGATGGACATCCAGAAAGCCAAGATGGAGCAGTGTTTTTCATTTAGAGATGCTTTGAGAAGCAGTGGAAATTCCCTCCTTGCTCATTCTACGTACCCAAGCAAAGACGCCTACTGGTCTACCGGTCTTCATAAGGACGCCCCCGTACGTTCTACCGTATTCCCGGGACAAAATGTGCTTGGCGAAATCCTCATGGATCTGCGACGATTTATTGGCCCAGAGGGAGACTATGTCTCAACGTGTGATGTTCAGGACATGGGAGATTATATCCAGATCCTAAAGGACGGTGAAGCCCCCATAAGTCCTGTTTTCAGAAATTGGAGACCCAAACGCCCCAATCAAAGACCTCGTCGATCGGGTCTACCTGTATCCTCAAAATCTGCTCCCCTGTGTTTCCACTGTGGGGTGAGAGGCCATACTACCGGAATTTGTCGTCTGCGGAAATTTGGCCCAATTCTGTGTTTCAGATGTCAGACACCTGGCCACAAACACAGATATTGCCCCTTCCCCGCCAACGAACGTTCCGTTGCCAACCCAACGGAATGCGTATCAGAGAAGCGATATCATGCTGGTCCTTCATTTTGCGGCAATGGAAAACCTCGACGCCCTCTTCTACCTACACCTACCTCCCGACTCCCTTCTTATTCAGAAGTGGTTTGTGCTCCAAACGACTATGAAAATTTTCCACCACTGTGTTGAGGACGTGGCCAAGGTAGGATGGCCGCTGAAAATACATCTCATAGCAGTAACTGTGTTTTGAACGTGGTTTTTTGTAATATTAGAAGCGTTTGTAATAAGTTCCTCCAGCTGCATTTTGAAGTCTGTTTACAATTTAATTTTCCAGAAATAATTATATATATTGAATGAAACGTGGTTGAATGACGAGTATCCAAATCAATCCATCCAATATTTACCCCCCGCAACCGAAACCGGGGGGGGTTTCCAAGCCCCCCCCCGGGGGGGGGGGGCGGGGGGGGGATGCCAGTTTTCGGGATGATAATATAATTTTTGCTATTTTTATCGGCAGAGGATCGTGGAAACTGATTTTTTTAAATTTTGTCGCTTTTTACAACAAAAAAACAACCACCGACTATTTTTTGTCAACAAGCAACAAACTCCCTCTGGGGCTCACCCCCCACACCCCTTACGCTTTCCCCTTGGCCCCCCCTTTTCAAAATCCTGGGTGCGGGCCTGGAGGTGTGGCAATTTTGGTGAAAAAATGCTTGTCTAGTAGGGAGCTAAAAATGCCAGATTTACATTCTATTGAAGGAATTGCTGTTGAAGTTCGTGGCTTGGGGAGCAAAAGATATATATATATAGCACTTTCTATAGACCAGCTGTCTCTTGCACCGACTGTTTTGTAAGTTTGGAAAACTGTTTGAAATTTTTGCTAAACAAGCGGACCCCCTTAATTGTCACAGGTGACTTCAATTTACCTGGTGTGGATTGGAAGGTACCACAGGCCGTCACAACGTTTAACCAGGATAAATTCTTAAATTTGTTTTTGGAAAATGGTTTTCATCAAAAAGTTCTGGATCCTACGAGAGGAAGCAGTACGTTAGACCTTGTTTTTGAAAGTATCCCAAACTTTGTTTCTGCTGTTGAAATTCGTCCCCCCGTAGCTAATAGTGACCATTGTTCTGTGTGTTTTAATGTAGATGCAGATTCTCAGTCTCCCCGCAGCCGGTCATGCTTCTGCTGGGATCAGGCAGACTATGCAGGTATGATAGCTAGGCTTGAAATGGTGAATTGGGGAAATTTATTTGCCCCTTACGCTTCTGTAAACGACAAATGGCTTGTTTTTAAAGAGTTGTGTTTGCAAATTATTGAGGAGTACGTACCAAAGAAAACTTTCTGCCGACAAAAGACCTAAATATCCCAAAAACATTAGGCGTCTTTTAACACGGAAAAGAAAATTGCATAAAGTATTGCTAAAGTCATGCAGCAACGGAAATAAGTTGCGATTTAATGAAATTTCTGCTAAGTGCGACACGGAAATTAGAAAATTCAATTTAAGCTCTGAATTAAGATACATAGAGAGTCCTTCTAACCGTGCTTTTTATGCCTATGTGAAACGTAAACTATGCTGCAAAGAGGATGTAACGGTATTGTGTGTAAACGATAAAATAGCTGTTGAAGATAAGGACAAGGCTAACCTCTTAAATTGTCAGTTTGAGTCTGTCTTTGTGCGGGACGATGGGAGGACCGTCCATTTGACGGAAAAGGAATTTGATACGGGTTTTGAAGATGTGCTCTTTACTGGAGCCTCTATCCTTGAAGCTATTAATACTTTAAATTCCGCCTCTGCGGCTGGCCCAGATAAAATTCCCGCGAGGTTCTTTAAGCTTTGTAAATATCAACTTTGCCGACCACTCCAGACAATCTTTCAGCAGTCTTTTAATGACGGGGTTCTGCCAGAAGACTGGTTAGTAGCGCACGTAGTACCTATTTATAAAGGAAAGGGTAACAAATCGGCTCCAGAAAATTATATATAGACCAATATCACTGACTTGTATCTGTTGTAAGATTATGGAGAAGATTTTAAAGAGATTTTTGCTCGACCATTTGCTCAAAAACAAACTAATAAGCAGTGACCAACATGGTTTTATGTCCCACCGCTCAACTCAGACACAGTTATTAGAATGTTTGAATTATTGGTCAGCCAAACTTAACGAAAAAGAGGGGGTGAAGGTTCTCTATTTGGACATAAGTAAGGCTTTTGACTCTGTTTCACATGTCAAACTTAAGAGCAAACTTAGATCGTACGGGATACGTGGGCTGGCTCTGAATTGGTTAGAGTCCTTTCTAACGGGAAGGGTTCAATATGTTAGGGTAAAAGATGTACTTTCTGACGTTGCTGAAGTGATTAGCGGAGTACCCCAAGGTAGTGTTCTTGGACCAATGCTCTTTCTTATTTATGTTAATGATCTTCCTGATGTTTGCGTTAACTCAAAAGTAAAGATTTTCGCAGATGATACGAAAATATTTTTCTCGGGGGCCTCTTCCAACCACTTTGCGTGTTTCCAAAATGACTGTAGTAATGTTTTTGACTGGGCGAAAGAAAACCAACTCTCGATAGCGTCTAATAAAAGTATGCTCCTCGAAATAGGTTCTCATTTTCTTGCTTCCGATTTTGAAATCAATGGATCAAACATACCGAAAGTTGAATCTGTAAAAGATTTATGGGTTTTCATTACTACAGGATTTGAAGTTTTCTATGCATGTAGATCAAACTTGTGCTAAAGCTTTCCAAAAAACTGCTGTGATTTTTAAGTCCTTTTGCTGTCGTGATTCAAAATTTTTAGTAGCTATATATGTATACACTTTACGTGAGACCAATTTTGGAGTATATATAGCTGTTGTGTCTGGTCCCCACATCTGGTGAAGGATATCAATAAGTTAGAACTAGTTCAGAGACGATTTACGAAAAGAATACCGGAAATTCGGGAACTTTCCTACAGGGATCGCCTCAGATTTACAGGACTTGATACACTTGAGTGTCGTAGACTTAAAGCCGATCTTGCCCAAGCATACAAGATTATCTACGAAGTGTATAATGTTAATTCTGCGGAATTTTTTTCTTATGCGGTCGAATCAGGCACACGTGGCCATGGGTTGAAATTGAGAAATTGTAGGTCTAGGCTTGATTGCCGTAAGCATTTTTTAGCAAATAGGGTAGTTCCAATTTGGAATAATTTGGATTCTGATGTAATATCCGCTCCAAACGTTTTTATATTCAAAAAGCGGCTTGATTCTGTTAATCTGCATAAATTCCTAAAATATAAGCTGGATTAGTTGCACAACGTACTTAGGATTTGTAGTAAACTTGTATATATATGTTGGTACTTCTGTAGTATATATGTGTATTGTGTTATACGTAAGATGTATGTTTATTATACTGCTGGCTTGTTGTTGTGGTTATTTTCGACATTTGGTAGTTATTAGTTTTTGCAGGTGCATGCAGAATCTTGTATGTCTCCTTTTTGGCCTGTATAATGCGCATTATATTGTAAACTGTATGTACGTATATATATTTCGTGCAGATTGGCCAAATAAACATATTTTGATTTTGATAATATATATATATTCGTTAATTAAGACTTGTTTTCCGAGTAATTTATGCTAAATTTATAAAGACTAACATTATAAACAGCGTTCGCTTCACTCTCGCTGCGCGGTCCCCCTGATTTTGCTTGCGCACTGCGCGGTCCCCTCAGCAATCAGGGTGTACCTGGTACACCCTCAGTACACCCCTTGCGCATGTAATGGTCTATTTGGGTGGAGGGGTCTCCCCACACATAAAACCCTTTTTTAGAAAACTCAAGGATAATTTTTTCTAATTATTTTCGGGTGCCCCTAAACATTTTTGGGAGAGGGGTTTGGAGAAATGGCCGGGGGGGGGGGGTAACCCCACTAGCTAAACCCACCTATGGTCGCAAATTTAAGGAGTTGACTAAATTTTATCCACCCTTCTCAGAATATGCTGTCTTGCCTGTCCTCCACCTCTGAAAAATTAGAAATGCGAAAGCAAGCAATATAAGTCATTCAATATACAGTGTATG
>JASAND010007583.1:0-18859 GCA_030248195.1 Trissonchulus latispiculum | reverse complement strand
GGGGGAGAGTATTTATGGAGGCCCCCCACTAGAATAAGTTCAGCTTAAAGATAAGAAGAGCAGAGCAGAACAGTGTCGCCTATCAGTCCTATATGCAAATGAGGATTTATAGAGGTCGGGGAAAAAAACCAAGGTAGTCACTTTTTGGACTCTGCAGAACAACCCAGTGGAGCAATCCGGCTACAAATTATTTTCTTATCAAGCCCTGTCTAGACTGTCATTTTTGGTTTATAAATCGCCTCTCTAGGTCCTGTCGTTAATTAGTAATTAACGGTTAATTAGCCGGGGTAAAAAAACCAATGGCGGGAAAAAAAACCAACCGGTGGGAAAAAAACCAACCCCAGTATTCGGTCAGGGTAACTGATATTAGCGATTTTATGCATGCGAGAGGTAAAATCGGCGTCGCTGACTTCATATCTGCAGTTATTTTTGCGATATTCCTTATAATAAGTGAGAAAATCAAACATCAAAATTTGCAGCATCAACTGGCTAGGTTTCATCAAATTTGCCAGTTTCTATGTTAAAATGCAAAAATTTGTAAATCTTTCGAAATTCGATGAAATAAATTAAAATAAACGTTGTTTCAGTGTTTTTTCGCGTATTTCTTTGTCCCAGAGTACTTTTGGCCGCTTTAGCTGAGCCAAACAGCCGATCCGCCGAAATGAGGTTTTTACCGGCTAGCACAAAATTTCCAAGTCCAAACGCAATTTTGAGCTGTTCACGTGAAAGAACGCATTAAACTTGCTATGTGGATGATTTTTGAGCAACTAAGAACCATTTTTGGGAGTTTGGCAGCAAAAGCAAAAATTGGTTTTTTTCCCACCCCCTTGGTTTTTTTCCCATTTTGTAAAAATTCTGCTGGCAGCTTGCCAAGCGTCGCAGGAAGGCGAGACCGACATTTTTGAAAGAGCACATGTTGTTCTCATAGAAACTATTAAAAGTTATTATCTAACTGCTATGGAAACTTTTTACAGGCCTTCAAAAATAGGCAAATTTTGAATTTTGGGGGGTCAAAAATGCCAAAATTTTCAAAAATCGTCACAAAATGCTCAAAAGTAGTCCGATTTAGCTCAAATTTGGTATGGTAGGTGGGATGGGCCCTACCACCTTGCATGCAAAATTTGAGCCCGCTAGCTCATCCCCATCGCCCAAACGGGGGGTTGGTTTTTTCCCCACCACTTGCGGGTTGGTTTTTTTCCCCGACCTCTATAATGTCCATGTGTATCAGTTATTTATTTAAGGCATTTGATTTTAATACATGACCCTATGCTGTCTGTAGTAAAGTGTCAAAAACGGTTATCTTTTCCCTTTTTTGTTATTTTACGATCAGGCTGATACTGCAGTACCGGAAATAACCTAACTTTAATGTGAGTTTTACGAAGAGTTTATACAGTAGGAAGAGTAAGAAAGTTAAAATTTTCTTACTTAAGAGAATAATCTTGCTTCATGCTCGGCACATTAAGGTTAACGTCTTTGTGTGGTTGGTAGCGTTAGCGTTGTTAGCCGTGTGTTAGTGTATATATATGTGCTTTTGAATTATAACACTCTGATTGGCTAATCCCTTATGTTTTGTCGAAATTCTCTCCGTACATACCAGCTCCACTGTCGGTTTAATGTTCTAGTCCAATGTTCTATGTAGGCCTGGTCAATGTTTTAACTTTTTCTTTGCTTTATTGCTTTTTTGTTTCCAGGCTTGCTCTGTTTGGAGCTGGACCCTGTTGTTTAGCCTTAATGTATATATGTTGGCTAACCCATTTAACTGTATTTTCAGGTGTTATACGTGTAATTAATAATTATTTGGTTATCCGAAAGGTTGAAGGGTTTTCAAGCAGTCTTATAAAAATTTCTTCTAATGGAATTTTTGGGCCGCGAGAAAGACTATTTAAAGGAGTTAAATTTAGCTCGCTCACTTTAGCGCGCACAGTTGGATTATTTAATTAAACAGTTCAACTAATTTAATTTTTAATTTAAATTTTTAAACTCTGCTCTAACAGTTAGCTGTTCTTTCAAGTTATCTGTCTGGTATCCAAAAATTGGGATCGTTAAGCAAGTTGCGCTATTGCGTTTTCCGGATATTGAGTTTTCGTTTTATTTGTTTTATTTTTTTCTGTTCACTTTTAAGCATTCCTTGTATTTCATTCTGTTGTTGTTGTTTTTGCTGTTGTTATCGAAGGGTCTGTTTATACATTTCCTGTAATGTGCGGACGATTGTATTTGTTGTTATGCAGATCTGTCAGAAAGTTGACAGTAACCGACCGACCCTCCCCCTCCCTCGTTCCGTTTTATCAGTTATTTTTTTATTTTGTTGATTGTTATTAAATTGAATTTCTTTTCATTTTCTCGAATAAAGTTTTACCTTTTTGTCTTCTGAACAAGGATTTTGAAGTCTTCTTGCGAGTTGAAACATTTCAGTGTAGTATACAAGAGAGAGTTAACGTGATAATGCTGTTTGACGTAAAGTATATATAGTGCAGAGAGTGAAGGTAGCTTTTAGTTTTAACATTTGTTAAAAAAGTTAAGTCTTCTTCGAAAATAAGAGCAGTATAGCCATTTCCAACAAACGGGCTGGTTCCACTTGAACCGGTTGGAGCCGGAACCGGAACTGGTAGAATATGGGACCAGCCTGTTCCAAGTTTAAAAATCTGAGTTTGAGCTAAAATTTTTGCCAAATGTAAAGTCCGTAAGTTGAATTTTGGGCCTGTCATTTAGCTACATCTGACATTGATATGCATAGCCTTTGATGTCTCTGCAGCTGAAACTGAAATAGCTTCGCATGGGCATGAATATAGAATTGTCTGAAGCTAATTCGAATGTTCACAGTTTCTATGAATTATTCGAATCGTTGCTTAATATTCAGGAACAAGGAATAGTTAACGAATAATTTGATGGACGAATACTCGAAATGCTCATTCATTCGTACGTATTTGATTAACATTCTGGAAGCTTTAGGTTTTGTTGCTGGATTCTGACTTAAAGTTTAGCTGAATGACTTAAAGTTTAGCTGAATCTAGAAAATAAAGTATGTAAATCGAACAAAATGCCGACAATAGTGTTTGAGGCCGGCCGGCGGTTGGTGAGCCCGTAGGCCGGCCGGCTACCGGCCTGGAGCAGTTTGCAGTGCAGTTATTAGAACTGCTAAGATAGATTTTCGGATGGTATCTTAGAAAAATAGCACAGCATAGCATAAAAAATTAGCAAAACTAGATTTGGAGTCCATTTTAAGCTTAGTTGATCTATTTTGTAAATTTCTGATTGGTGATTTGTATCCCAGTCGGCGGCCGGCCGGCCTCACCGGCCGCTCGTCGGCCGGCCGGACGGTAGCCGGCGGCCGGCCGGCGAGCAAAAGTCGTTGTACGGCCGGCTTAGGTCGGCCGGCCTCAAACACTAGCAGACAATGAATTAAGCCAGCAATAGCTATATTCAGTCAAGAGAAATTATGCTTTGAAAGACATGAAAATATGTTAGTGCAAAGACAAATACTGATGTCACTTAGTACAGAAGGCTCGGAATTTTGTACTTGGAACCGGGAACCGGAAGCTAAAGCCGGCACTGGCACTCCAGAACCAGGACCGGTTAAGAAAATTGGAACCAGCCCCTGCTAAAATCCAAATGCGGAGGTTTAAGTTGGTCATAAATATCCGGTAAAGTCGGAAATTATTTTTGGATGGAAAGGTTAATTTGGATATTATTTACTAAATTTATTATAATGCTTTACTTTTCATTTCCCTCAGTTTCAATCCACGCATCTATAACACAAATTCTCCTGAAGCCGTAGTCCATGCCTCCGGTTGATCCATCCTTGATAATTAGTCTTTTAGTTGTGTTGTACATAAACGAGGAATCCAGAGGAGAATTTCATAAAAATGTTGTTAACTTATATAAATATGATAAGTACGTAGAGCCATGTGCTGAAATATTGCCAAAACCATATGTAGTTTCTGTGCAAGTTCTTCGAAATTAGTAACGCAAGAGACGTAGGAAGGACTAAGTGCCTTGCAGAAGTGGGCAACAATATCCACCAGTACTTTTTTCCATTACCCACCATTTATGCTATTGGTTTACAAAACGTTTCAGTATTTCTTGATTAAAAACTACTGTTGCACTTTACCTGCAAGCATTTTTGGCAAGCAAGCAAGCCTTTTTGGCAGATCAAAACATAATCCTTCGTGTCAGTAACCTCTACATAACATAAACTTAACGAGTACAAAAGTCTTCCCCTTTTATCGTCTTTTGTGGTACCATGTTAAGATTGAAACATTTTCAGACTTGAATTTTTTCTGCAATAAATCTTTGCTCTAATACCTCTATGTGCAAGACTGGGTTCTTTAAAATTTAGTGTAGTGTAGACTCAAAGTGAGTTGAGTTCTCCTTTCTACATTTTCGTGATAGTATTTTGTATTATCTTTTATTTACCAAGAGGGCATGATATAAGATGAAAAGTAATGATACTAGGAAGGTAGTTTTCTTTTTGTATTGCGTAATGGCACTCCAACCGGAATAACAACCGGGACTCTTCCGCTTCTTGTGGGTCATCGATTGGAGGAAGGACTCCAAAACGCTGAATTGGTTGATTGATTGATTTATTGGCTGTTGACCACACTGTCCCTAAAAGGCACCTCGGTTAGCAATAGCTCCCCATCATCAAACGGGAACCTTTTTTGGACATAAACTGAAACTACCGTAATCCTTTGGATACCCAGTCCCATAATTTCTACAGTCTTCTTCTTCTTCTTCTTCGTATTCCGGACCCATTGTGCATGGTCTTCAGCAATGTGGAGACTTGCCAAATCAGCACACGTCTTCGCAGGTTGTGTCAAGTTCTGACCCTGGTTTCTTTATTATAATACATTAGAGTTAAAATTTTTGGGTTGAAATCATGGTAAAAATACAAAATTTTAGTTTATTATTTATTATTTTCTGTTATATCCATTTATTATCTTAAGTATTATTATTTGCAACTAAATTTTTGCCAAATAGTTCTTGACAAGAGTGCAGATTTCTAAATCAATTACAGTCCAAATTACTCAATTTATATACTTAAAAAACAAAATTTCAAAATATTTGTCTTCCAATAAGTCTGCTCGATGTCTTTGTCTTTGTCAATCTGAGTAAGATGGACAAACGTTTCCTTCTATTTAAATGATATAAAGAATCTAGATACAAACGGAAACAGTCTTTTAACATACATTCCCTCTTATCTCTGTCAATATCTTATTCTTTGTCTTTTCTCTGTATTAAAGCTCAGCTCTAAACATATCTACAGTTACCCCTTTCCTAGTGTTTAATAAGTTATGTAAAGGTCAAGCGACCAATTAGAACAATAGTGTGGCGAAGTTTGCCACAATCATTAGAGGTAAACTGGACGATTGCTAGAAACTAGAAAAATATATATTGACCCCTACTGATTTCAAGTGGACAGAGTCATTAAGTTAATCCCCGGTAAATATATAGAGGAAAACGTTTGCCCCTACTCAGATTGAGGGTCCCCAGATCAACAAGCCATAAAGTTTACCAGAGTCAGCAGAATTTCCTTCAGACGGATAATTTATGAGTTTTCACAACTCATTTCTGTAGGTCGTTATGTTTCATTATAAAATAGTGCCGTCTTATTTATATACGTAATGTTAAAAAACTAGAACATGACGAGATTTTACTATTTTATTTTCGATAAAAATCAATTTAAAATGAAATATAAAATCAGAATTTTTGGTTTTTTGTGGTATACCAGGTCAATCCTGTGTGACCCAGTTCCATTTCTGGTCTGTTTACTTGTCGATATATATTTTGAAATATTAAATTTCTTCTTTTGTGCTGTTTCTGTTTTACCGTCTTGGATCTTTTGCGCTTTCCCCACAACCCTAACCTTTGATTTTTTAGACCAATAACTTTGAAATCTTTTATGGGTTCATACTGAAGGCCGGTGAATTCAAAAATTTTAAAATTTTAAATTTAAAAATTTGAAATTTTAGTTTGGTAAGGGGAATCAAAGAATTTTTTAAAACTTTTGCTGAAAACTTACGCTGAGCACGATTCTGAAATCCGTTTTCCGATTCAGCTTTTCGTTAGCTCAGTATAAGCCAAAGTTGTAAGCTTAACATGGAAACTTATACTGAGCTAACGAAAAGCTGAATCGAAAAACGGATTTCAGATTCGTGCTAAACGCCCCAGAAAACCCCTGCATGCAAGTTTTCAGCAAAATGTTTTTAAAAAATTTTTTTGGTTCCCCTTGGTGTACCCCCTTACCAAACTAAAATTTTAAATTTTTTAAAATTTTTAAAAATTTTTAATTTTTGAATTTAGCCTCCAGTATGCACCCATACAAAATTTTAAAATTATTGGACAAAAAATCAAAAGTTAGGCCTGTGGGGAAGCTCAAAACATCCGGTGGTTGGTCGAATATATACTCATTCAACCAACAAATTTTGGCACCCTCTCCTTTACTGTCTTTATAGTTTATATATTTTAATTTATTTTTAGCTTAAATAATTACTTAATTATTATTGTGCCGATTTTTGTGTGTTCGGATACGTGTATGTGAAATCTCATCTAAAATCATGGTTGGCGCTTCTGTAACGGTTAGTTTTGTTCACATTTGCTTCTTACATAAGTCTAACGTTTAGTTATATATGCCTTAGCGTGTAGTGATATTCCGCGCAATGACATATTGGGCTAGCGTGGAGGTAATCACACTCTGCGCGCGCGTGTAATGGCATTACCGTAAGCCTTATATTAATTATCGTTATATAATTGTTACAAAAGGGTCTTATTTCGGTTACCCCCCCACCACTAAAAATCCCTAAAACTTGACCAAATGAGCTAAAATTTGTTATGAGTATGTTTTCGACTACGCGGAGTTCAAATATCGCAAAATTTTTCGATTTCGCGAAATTAGATTTTTTCGATTTGTAAGGGGGGCCAAGGGAAACAGAAAAAGTTTTTGTCTTCGATTTTGCTGAAAAAATGTATTTTTCAAAAGGGGTTTTCAAGGTAGTAGAACACGAATCTGAAGTCTGTTTCTCGCTTCAGCTGTTCGTTAGCTCAGCATTAGCTTGCATCTTAAGCTTAAATCTGTAGCTTATATATACTGAGCTAACGAAAAGCTGAATCGAAAAACGGACTTCAGAATCGTGTTCTACGACCCCGAAAACCCTTATATATACATCTACTCAGCAAAATCGAAGACAAAAATTTTTCGGTTTCCCTTGGTCCCCCCTTAGAAATCGAAAAAATCGAATTTCGCGAAATCGAAAAGTTTTGCGATATTTGAACTCAGCGTTGTCGAAAACGTACCTATACCAAATTTTAGCTCATTTGGTCAAGTTTTAAGGATTTTGAGTGGTGAGGGGTAATCGAGATAAGCCCTTAACATTATCGTTATTAAGACACATGCACAGCACATAACGCGTTATTATAATATGAAAATTTATTGAGGTGAGGTCAGAGAATAAAAGGATGTCTAACCGGGCTAAGTCATTTCATAGCTATTGGCATCTTTAGAAAGTGAAAGATGGGTAACAAGCTTTGTTTCTTGTTTCTTCTGCTACCTCACCCCAGTTGGTGTTCCGGTTACGGGTAGTATCATGGGCTCACCCAGGGCAGAGGTTTTGGGTGTTCCTATTCCTTCCTTTTTGTCCAATGTACCCCCCGGAAGTTTTGGGAAGAAAGCACTGTATAAAATTGAAAATAAGAATATTTTGGCGTCTGTGGCGTTTGCTGCCTCATTTTTTAAAACTGTACCCGCCTGCAGAAATTTCGTAACTTAATTTTTATCCCTCTTACGCATGCAGCACCTTTCTATTTCAATTTCAAAATTTTTTGGCGCTCTACCCCTCCCTTTTTACGCCCCTGTGCAGTATCGTTGTTTCCTATTTCGAATTGTTTAAATATAACGCAAAATGCAAGTATATATATAACTTTGTCCTGTTTCAGAAGGTCTTTCGGGAGCAGGAAACCATGACTGAGGTATGTTCGTATATTCGTTTTTAACTTTCTGTTTGAGTAATCATTTTGTTTACGAAATTTAATTGAATAAATCTTGTTCCCAGGCAGGCAGCCTTCCAACCTCTAATACATCCTTCTTGCGAGCTGTTACAGCTAATGTATATATATATATATATATATACATTTTGGGTCACAACATTTCTTTCTTCTTACTATATGCCGTCTTCTGTGAAAGTGCTCAAGAGGAGGGAACAGATGAGCAAAAAGCTTTGGACACAGAAAACTTAACAGGTCGCCTGGTAGAAAAAGTAGCTTCGACTTGTCTTATTCTAGGGATTTTTTTTCTTGGGGGCCCCAAAAGTCCGAGGGGTAAGAAAGTTGGAGGGGTTCAAATTTTTCTACAAATATTCTAAAAATAGCGGTATTTTTCTAGCATGCACTGTGGAAGTTTATTTTTATCTCAAAAATAAGCAGATTTAGTGGTCAAAAAGGCAAGAAATAAGAAAAAACCTCCGGCGAAACCCGAAGATTCTTGAGAGTTTTGCCTTCCGGGCGATTTTTGAGGCCTAAATTTGGTACCAAAAGGGGCACCCACTTTTGGGGGTGGGCGATGCGGTAATGCAGCATATCAAACCCGAAAAATTCGGTCCTGAGATGGGGATCGAACCCGCTACCTTTGGAGATCTAGGCCAACGCTCTACCGATTGAGAAAAATGCACAATCCAACCGAGCGTTTAAATTCGTTCCTTTAACTGTAGTGACATTTTAGAGGACTCTTTCGCGCAACCCATTTACAGTCCGATGGTAGCAAACCTCGACCGTTGCAAACCGTAACGGGCAAGACAAATAATAGAACTAACGAAACTACATTAAATGTTTCACTGCGTCAGTTAACAACTTAACTATGAAGTTGATGGAGACTTTTTCAAGAAGTTTTCATTTGTTTGTGTTTGGGATTTTTCTTGTTTTGCTTTTTCAGAAAAATATTCGCAATATGGGAACGATGACAGAGGATTACTACTGTAATTTGGAGATTAATAGGTAGTTATCTACTTTGTATGTTTGTTTTAAACTTAGAATAAGCGTTAGATTGCAATCTCAATTTCCAGCAAAGTGTACTAAGGGTCTATTTCTTTAAAGAGACAGCAATTAAGCAGTTGGGATTAAAACTAACTCGTTCAATTTTTAATCCTAATTGAGAGTAAAGAAACAGGATTAGATTAAAATTTTAATATTTGGTGCATTAAGGAAATAGGATTAAATTTAATCTTTTAAATCTTTAACTCTCTGAACTAAATTTTAATCCGTTAATCTTTAAAGAAATTGGGCCTAAGATTTATACGATCTCTTGTGCTTTCCCCCCTCCCCCACCAGCCATAACTTTTGATCTTTTGACCAATAACTTTGAAATTTTGTATGGGTGCATACTGGAGGCTTGTCAAATCAAAAATTCAAAAATTTTAAAAATTAAAGAATTTTAGGAATTTTAATTTGGTAAGGGATCACCAAGGGGAACCAAAGATTTGTTTGAAAACTTTTGCTGAACTTGCAAACTTGAAAACTTGCACATAGGGGTTTTCAGGGGCTCTGAGCACGAATCATCTGAAATCCATTTTTCGTTTCAGCTTTTCGTTAGCTCAGTATGAGCTTACATGTCAAGCTTACAACTTAACTTACTTACTAAGCTAAGCTTACTAAGCTAAGGAAAAGCTGAATCGAAGAACGGAGTTCAGATTCGTGCTCAGCGCCCGTGAACACCCCTGTATGCAAGTTTTCAGCAAATTTTTTTTAAAAAATTTTGGTTCCCCTTGGTCCCCCCTACCAAACTAAAAGTTAAAATTTTAAAGTTTTTTTTAAATTTTAAAATTTTTTAATTGCTGAATTCATAAGCCTCAGTATGCACCCATACAAAATTTCAAAGTTACTGGTCAAAAAATCATGGCTGGGGGGGAGCGCAAGAGATCCTATTTATATTCACTTGCTTCGCCGCCCATTTGCCATGTTGTTTTCTGAATTTTATAATTTCGTTATAAGGGGTAATTTATTTCTTCCAGAATTCATCGAAATTTCAATGAAGTATTATGCAATTGCTCTGATCGATTTTCTGCTACTGCCAGAAAAGTTCACACTGTCATTAGTCAAGGTACGTATGCATGGGTTATTTATTCCAGTAGTTTGGTATCTGCGATAGCATCTTATGTATAAAGTTTCCAAACACGCAAAACAAAGTCATCGATCTATAGTCCATGTTGAATGGTAGAATCCGACGGATTCGAATTGAAAAATAGGAAATTCGTTTTCCAAAATCCTTTCAACTCCATTATTGAATTTAAACTATTGACCATAGTCTCCTGGCACCTTTGTGCAAAACGGTCAAACTTTCAATACAAATTAAAAAGTATTATACTGAAAGCTGGAGACATTTTAGTACTTTTCTTTTGCTTCCTAAGCTTTCTCGCTCGCGGGCGCTGCTTGGTTTAGGATGTCCCCTGAAATGTAGAAATACCAGAACCGTTAACAGTGGACGACTCTCGAACCCTAATGAAGGTGATTTCATAGTCGTGAAAGCTCAAAGACACCCGTCAAAGCGCCTTTCTGTAACAAGTCTTTTAGCAGTTCAAAATTACGCTGTAGCGGATTCGATTAGGTATATACGCGCGTCCAACTGCGACTGCCCCAAACTTCTGTTACCAAGGATTTCTAACTATCTAACTTCTAAGTGTGCCCCAGTTTGCCCTTTCTTGAGCCGAAGTCATCCCGGCTGTCTGTCATCAATACAGGCGATTTACTAAACGCTAAGCTGTGTAAATCCTGACAAGCACTAAGTCACTGCACTGTCGTCCTAGACTTCACGTTCCCTGTCGTGTAACTCATATAGATGGACAGTCCCAGATTTGTTATGGGCATGACACTCATCTTAAGGTGGTGATTCCTTTTGGGCACATATTGTTGATTGGCGGTTCAAATCAAGATGAAATTAGATGAAACTTTCCAAAACAAGTTCTTTTAGCATTCTAATACCCTCCGCACAATCCCGCTGCAAAAATTCGACGTCCCCGTTCAGGGTGATTTTTGTCAATTTTTGTCGCGGTAGCGACCCCTATAATATGAGTGAAAATGGTCGAATGACCGTGTAAAACAAGGCTGCGCAGAAGCTGCGCAGATTCCTGCGCAGATCCTGCGCAGATTATGTGCGCAAAAAATTGTACGTGTCGAGTTTAGTATGTTCCTGAAGTTTCATCCCCGTACCACTTTCCGTTAAAAAGTTATGCCAAAAATCGCTTACGAGAGTGATGTTTTTTTCCGGTTCTCCGCTTTGACGTTTGGTAAGGGGGTTTTGTAGCTTTAATAACAACAGATAGAAAAATTTTTGCCTATGAAAACCATATATATTCTTGGAGTACGCAACAAAAATAAGCCGATAGGCTAGTTTTTATGCCTCCCAGAGCCGGAAAAAATTTTTGGTGGGGGGCCAAAGTCGGCCAAAACGCTAAAATGACCAAAAAGTATGCTTCAATGTCACCTTAATAAGTCAGACTGGGCTATATATGGGGCAATACTGCCTATATGGCTGAATAGGACACATATCAGGGTCGTTCAATTGCTATATGATTTTCCGGCCCTGAGCGTAATTTTTGGGTACTGGCCTGCCAAAGTTGGTGAATTTTGGGTCCAACTTTGAACTTGGTTTTTTCGCTTATTTTGCGACCTGGAAGGCTCAAATCTTGCATACAAAGGTTTTTGCGGTCGGAGAATCGATTCCCGCTATTAATTTTGCTGCCCGACTGACCCAAGTTGCTGGGCTGGTTCCACTTTGCCGTCTGGAGGGTCATGTCGGCAACCGCTACCTGGAGGCCCATACTAGGCTCTACTTGGCCTCTCAAAACTTTCTGTATAGGGGTTTTCTGGTGCGCCCAGCTTATTTCCGGTGTCCGTTTTGCCGTCCGACTCATCCATCTTGCTGGGCTGGTTCCACTTTGCCGTCTGGAGGGTCATGTCGGCAACCGTTTCCTGGAGGTCCATACTAGGCTCTACTTGGCCTCTCAAAACTTTCTCTATAGGGGTTTTCTGGTGCGCCCAGCTCATTTCCGGTGTCCGTTTTGCTGTACAACGCACCCATTTTGCTGGGCTGGCTCCACTTGGCCGTCTGAGCGGTCAGGTCGGTAAGGGGTCAGGTGGTCCAAAATAAAATTTTTCAAAAGTGGTCAAATTTGGTACCAAATGAAAGCCCTAAGTGAGCTGAGCAACTTTTGTCATAGAACTGCATGCTCAAAGTGGCTGTAGAGTGCTGTGGTGGGGTGGGGTGGGGACTTAGGCGATTTTCGGTCAAAAATGAAATTTTTCAAAAGTGGTAAAATTTGGTACCAAATGAAAGCCCTAAGTGAGCTGAGCAACTTTTGTCATAGAATTGCATGCTCAAAGTGGCTGTAGAGTGCTGTGGTGGGGTGGGGTGGGGACTTAGGCGATTTTCGGTCAACAAAGAAATTTTGCAAAAGTGGTGAATTGGTACAAAAAAACTTGTCATAGAATGATGCTCAAAGTGGCTGTAGAGTGTGGGTGGGGTGGGGTGGGGACTTAAGCGATTTTCGGTCAAAAATGAAATTTTTCAAAAGTGGTAAAATTTGGTACCAAATGAAAGCCCTAAGTGAGCTGAGCAACTTTTGTCATAGAATTGCATGCTCAAAGTATCTGTAGAGTGCTGTGGTGGGGTGGGGTGGGGACTTAGGCGATTTTCGGTCAAAAATGAAATTTTTCAATAGTGGTCAAATTTGGTACCAAATGAAAGCCCTAAGTGAGCTGAGCAACTTTTGTCATAGAATTGCATGCTCAAAGTGGCTGTAGAGTGCTGTGGTGGGGTGGGGTGTGGGGACATAAGCGATTTTGAGTCAAATATGAAATTTTCCAAAAGTGTCAAAATAGTATATATCTGCTTGCGCGTGGTGTTCGGAAATATATTATGTTGGTTCTTTTTTGCGCATACATATGTAAAAGAATGGAAAACAAGAACCAAAAATGCTCCTTCGTCGCATGTAAAATACATATGAGTACTCTCAGGCAGGTTGTACAAACACGGAAACTAGCCTGTAAAATGCATATGAGTGGCGTTGAGGTTGTAAATTAAGGAAAACAAGTTGCAACGGCTTAACATATGAGCCTGTCCTACAACGAGGCTCATATTGGCGTCACAGTGCAGTCTTCTTAAAGATCATCAGGCCATCATATTAAAGAAAAAACGAATGAATAGAAATAATATGTTAACATTGTGGCCTGAAAGAAATGGACTGAACGAAGTGAACTGCGACACCTCAAGTTGAACTGTACATGCAAGCTGATGTTTCCCGAAACACCATGGCACCTACTATTTCCGGAAGCACTATAGTACACCTACTGTATTCTCGGAACACTATGACACACTACTCTCACATACGTAATGCTTTCCCCACTTGGCTCTGAGTCAGAGCGCAGAGTGGCATGCCGTATGTGTAAAGATGTGTAAAGGACAATTTTGTAATGAAAAGCTTTACGTGCTAATTATGAAGGTCAAATATCGACAAATTATATTATGAGTTATGACATACGCCAATATGAGCCTCGTTGTAGGACAGGCTCATATGTTAAGCCGTTGCAACTTGTTTTCCTTAATTTACAACCTCAACGCCACTCATATGCATTTTACAGGCTAGTTTCCGTGTTTGTACAACCTGCCTGAGAGTACTCATATGTATTTTACATGCGACGAAGGAGCATTTTTGGTTCTTGTGAAGGACATGTGGGCCGAGGGACATTTTTTGGATTTGGCCCCGCCAAGTCCAAAACCCCCCAAAATCCCGCAAATCCACCATAACACGAAATTTCGCAACTTTCTATTTAGTTTTTCCCACACCGGGGCTTTTTTAGCTCAAACCAAGAAAAATGTCTCTCCGCAATAGGGCTAATTTTCATTCAGCCAAAAATCACAATCCATTGGGTAGTTTTTGAGAAATCAATGTTCAAAACAAAATAATCGCAATTTTGCCAAAATGGTTTTTCGGCGAATTCTCCAGCTTAAAGCAACGAACTCCAGCGAATAGCTATTGATAAAATGCGCAATTGGACGGTGTATCGATTGAGTATAAATCAGCCAAAATTGTTTGTAAGATTTGGCAGTAATTTTGAAAAAACCGATTTTTCAAAAATGGCCATTTTTTGACCCCAATGTAGCGCTTCTACCAGGGCTGGTGGATCAGGAAGAAACCAAGGACAAGCCCGAACGGGAGGCGTCAGGCACCCTCGCACCCACGAAACCAGGACCTAGAAGAGAGAAGGGAAGAGGGAGGTTCAGCTTTTCTCTCACCATTGAAAGTAAAGAATTGGTCCCGCCGGGGATCGAACCACGGCCCTTCTGACTCCGGAGCAGACATGCTAACCACTACACCACGGGACCATCAGCTGAACTCCCATTGCAGGCTTATCAATCTTTCCTATGCCTGCTTCCCTTACACCAAAAGTAGTTTTTGGCTTGTTTAACCACTAGAGGTAGCTCAAAAGTTGTAAAAGCAAAAATGTTCATTTTGGTGCCCTTTTTCCAGCCATAACAACCAATCCGGTGTAGCGACTATGTACTACTGTGAGAATAAGGGCGAAAACCAAAAATTTCTTATATTTGCTCCTAAAAATCCGGGACTGGTCCCAGAATGTTAAAGAGCACGAAAATAATGTATTTGGAAAGTTTCATCCACTTTCATGAAGAATTGAAGCTTGTAGGGTCGAATTTACACAAAGCGATACCAGCACCTTAAGCTCGCGACTTTTTTTGGTAAAATGGTTGGCATGTCTGGCACTCACTATGAGTGACATGACAGACAGCTTTTAGGTAGTGGCCGGGGGATAATACTATGTCTTAAAGAATCCTTCAGTGGTGGCAGAGAACGGCTAGTTTTGTCTTGATTTTTGTATTCGTAAGCTTTGTTTTTTAGATTCATCCCCTTCTTCAGATCTGTCGAACGCTGAGTCTGAACGTCGTTTGCAGTCCTACGCAAAGCTATTTGATAGCTTATCCAAAATTTGTACACAGGTATAAATTCTTTACCACAATTTTGTGATCTATACTACTTATTTTTAGTTTTCAAATGTATACATTTGTTTTTGTGTTTGTTCATACCGCATCTGTTACATTGCAGAGGGACATAAAACGTGGGATGGATGCAACGAATTTGAGTTTTCATTAAAGCTTCGTTAAAAAGCCCGTATACTGGAGTTATATATGTATTGAAGAAATTATTTACTTTCTGAAACTATTAAAACAGCAATCCCAAGGCAGGGACGAATGAAGTTTGCCGGCTGTTTCCCGAGTTTGCGACCACGATGATTTTAGTCCAATTTACCACCGTGTTCTCTACATGAGCAAAGCCTGAACTCTATCTTTAGTGGGGGGCGCCATTTTATCCAAATGTCAGCAAACTCTTATTTTGTGGACCCCCTACATGAGCGGCGAGCAAGGCAGGATGTTTGTTGCAAATCTATCCTTATCATTCATAGCGAAACCTCCAAACGTGACTTATGAACAAAGAACTTTTGCACTTCTGTCAACAATAGGACTACTACAAAAACAGCTGGATAATTTTTTGTTTCCTTTGCGACCCAGGATCAGAAGAAGAAAAAGAAGAGAATTAGCTTTGTAATGAGATTAAGTAAATCAGTGTTGTTTTCTACATCTTTTGGTCAAACAGTGATATTTTTTGTTCCATTTATTTCAGAATAATTCGGATCCAGACCAGCTGTTGCATCAACTGCTGGAAATGCAGCCAGGCAGTTCTGATCCCAGTTTTCCCGGCCTTTGCCAGCTGACCTCTGACGCGCCCAGTCTCAACATTTCCCAGTTCCAGTGCTCTCCTGGCTCCACTCCCTCCAGTCTGATTCCTCCAGCCATGCTGTGGATGCGAACCATCTCCAGTGTGGCGCTCAGCGGAGCCGCAGTTCTCAGTGAACTGCTGAGTCAGAAACTGGCGTCTGCCCGGCGGATCCCTGATCCGATCGGCATTTCAGTCCTCTCAGAATCTGGCAGGAGCCTGGAGCCCCCAGCTGAATCTCCTGCTGCTGTCACCAGCGATAGTGGACTTGGCCTTTCGCCGGCCTCTGTTGGAGAACCTACCGGAGTGGCGCTACCTCCTACTGGAACTGAACTTTGTGACCATGGTCAATCCGCCGTGCCATCGGATGTGTCCTGTTCAGACGGCATGACTTCGGCCCGTCCTGAGGAGCCTGTCCAATCTGACACTACCGAACCTGCCAGTCCTGCGGCCTCGTCCACTGATCGCTCTCGCCCTGGTCCTTCTCGGAGCGGCCTGGGCCAGACCATTCCTCCCGGGAAATGCCCGCCGTCTCTGACTCTGGCGGGGGATAACGATTTTGGCGTTTTCTCAGATCCCGTTGTCCAGAATGAACCTGAAGAAATTGCCACCGCTGAAGGAGTTTTTGAGTCTGAACCTATGGTTTTCACTCCTAGATCGAACTACAGTCTCAACTACAACTGGGATGTAAGTCCGGCCCTTTCTCATGGCTTGGATCGTTCTGATCCGCCTCTGGACGATTTCTACTTTCCGATGAACGACGGATTCGGCGGTTCTCCGATACCGGCGACCCCAGGAGGATCGGCTTCGCCCCAGAATATTCTGGTCAGCCTTAGCCCTCGTCAGCTTCAGGATTCCCTGTTGGCTGTGGGACCCACTCTGGAGACTCCCAGTACTCCGAGTCCACGTCGAATCTTTCGAGTCTCAGACGATTCGATCCAATCTCCACCTGAGCCTTTGCCTGTCACGACTTCTGCTGAACCTACCAGTTCTACGTCAGCGATTGAAGACTCCACGACTGTCGGCGTTGACAGGGCCGACCAAGAATCTGGTAGTCTGTCAATGTCGGGCCCGACTGCCGAGCCTCTACCAGTTGTATCGGATTCAAATCCAGTAGTCCGTAATTCGTCAGTCCTCGCGGCCCGTTCACCGATTCCCCGAGCCCGATCACTGTCCGAGAGTGGTGGCGGAGAGAACGCTGCTTCCTCGAGCGGTGGTGGCGGGATCTCTCTGGTCTCTGATTTGCCACAGCTTGATCTGATTAGTTCTCAACAGGCGCCGTCAAAAGAGTCCTCAGCCAATCAGATGATGGGAAATGTGGAAACTCGACTGAGCCGTCCCGGAGGATTCGATTTGCTGCCTCCCTTTGAGAGTCCTCGAAATCCAGGCGACTGCAATCTGGAATCTGAAGATCTGGACGAGACCAGATCTTTGGACGGTTTTCCCCAGAAAAAGAAGCCTACGGCTCGCCGCCCTCGAAAAACGGTCCGAAAGTCGTCAGCTTCCACTCGCTGTTTACGAGAAGAATTGCTGAAGACCGAATGCTGTCGGCGCTCAGATCGAGGCCTGAACAAGCTGCTGCAGTTTCTGGATGTGGCCGATTTGGCGCCGCTGTCTATGGCCGAATTCGCCGCTGTGGCTGATTCAGTTCAGTCGGACCCGCCTGATTCAAACCAGCTGGCAGCCAACAGTGTTCCGTGCCAGCTGGAACTGGTCTGTCCGCCCAGTGCCGATGCCAACCTTGAGACAGCTGTGACCTTGAAATCGACCGGTGCAAAACAGTCCGTTTCTACTGTGATCAAACGACCGCCAACTCTGCGACGTCAATCTCGTAGAGCCAAGCGCTCTACTGCTACTGCTACCTCTAGTGCTGCCGCTGTTAGGTCTGAGTCTGAAACGCTCACCACTGGGCCTACTATGTCTGGTTCCGCTGAATCTCCGGTGACCACGGTAGCCAGCTGCGACGCAGCAGTTGCTTTTTCCTGTTTGCTTCCTACCAGCGCTTCGGTTACCGAGACCGTGTTGCTGAAGTCGTCCCTGAAGAAGTCTGTGACCCAGAAGATTAAGATGCCTAAGCCTAAGCGAAAAACGGTCGCCAAACGTCCGGCCACTGCCGGAGATTCTGGGATGACAACTGCCAAGAAGCCGGTCGCTTCCTGTAGCATGACGGAGGCGTTTTCTGCGAAGACACCGACGTGTGATCAGAGCACGAGCCTCACTCTGCCAGATAGGGCTGAGCTGAGCAGCCGAGTTTGTGCCACTTTTCCCAGCTCAACAACCATTACTGCGGCTGCTGCGGCTTCTTCTGCTGTTCCTGGAAGTTCGGTCGGCGCCACTAGTTCTTCTCAGCCTGAGATTGATGTAGTAGATTTGGTGTCTGATTCTGACGATTTGGAGTCTGTGACGACCAAGAGTGAGTATGAAGTGAGCACGGACGCCTCAGAGTTGACCAGACTGAAGTTCCTGAAAAAGTCGCCCTGCCATCCAGTTGCCATAAAGCAGGAACCGACGGAGAAGCCAGCCGTAAAACCGGTACTGATCAAAACGAACCCGACTGATTCCGGTTCCCGGAAAGTCCTGCTGAAACGAACCGAAGTCAAAAAACCGGCGTCCAGACCTTCTCAGTCTTCTTCAATGCTCAAGCTGGAGTCTCAGCTAAAGAAAGGAACGAAAGCGATCGACCAGCCCCGATCGGGGCCCCTAGTCGATGGAATTGATCGACAGAAGGTATCAGAGTATTTGGCGGAAATGCATCGTCAGTCTATCCTGGTACCGCCAGTGGCCCGACGCTCTGGGGACGATGAACTGTCCCGACTACAGTTGGGATGGAGCAAGCGCGGTTTCCATCCGATACCCGCCCCAGGAACCCACTCAGGCTCCGGGGTGAGGGCGAACCGCCGCCATCCACCGCCTTCATCGCCTAGATTCAGCCTGGTCTCCTCTGACAGCTGCACATCGGATGAGGAGACTGAGACTGAAACTGAACTGAATCTTCAGATTCAGGTCGTCCGGGCCCGGATAGAGCGAGCCCAGCGAAAGGAGGAACGACGTCGCCGGCATCAGGAGCAACGACGTAGCCGCGCCGCTTC
>JASAND010007582.1:0-40085 GCA_030248195.1 Trissonchulus latispiculum | reverse complement strand
TAGAAAACAGCACAAGTACAAAATGGTGCAGCATTGAGTTACAGTGGCACAATGGGCAGCGCTTATAACACCGGTCCCAGGATGGACTCCCAGTATATTTTGGATCGTCGGAAATAGTCCTGGAAGGCTTCCACGTCTGGCATCTCTTCCACAGCAACTTTGACGTGCTTCTAAAGCAAAGCAGAAGACAGTTAGTATAATATACAAAAATGAAGGAAAAGGGTGTGTTACATAAGAAGTGCTGCAGCGTTGAACCCAGGAGATATCTCCGTCCCGCCAGACGACATAGGGTGCCGGTGCTCATCCCCGGATGCTCAGCTGCAGAGCCAGGAGTGTCACCTCAACTCATGACTGCATTCAGGGAAGGGGGCCGGCCCTTCTAAAGACTCCTGTTACCTTTCCCACCATAGTGGTGCCCAAAGCTTTGGACCCGGGGTTCGAACCACCGACCGTAAGACGGGAAGTTCTGACCAGCGCCTTCGACCACTCGGCCATCCCGACACTACATATATACTAAATAATCACGCATGAGGCTGGATTTTTCCAGACAAAACTAAGTTGGAGTGGGATCGTTCCCCCCCAAAAACAAAAGTTGCAAAAATGGAAAATGGTCCCAAAAAGCTAAAACTGCGGTAGAGTGGATTGTTTTCTACTTGTAATTGATCATCATAAAACTATACGAACTACTACAAGTACTCAAAACTCCACTTTTAGCACTAAACCATAGTCATGTTTTGACCAAGAAATGCAGGCGACGACACCATAAAAATTTTCTGAAAATTTTGGACTAAAAATCTTAAGCACTTTTTGTGAGTGTGTTGAATATGTTTTCAAACAGTGCGGAGGGGGACTACCTCAAATTCCAGTAAAGCATCCAATGATAAAACAGATGCTTTTAGCAGAAAAACCGTTGCACTTGTTTACACAAGTATGCACTGCATGTATTTGCGACAATTAGCTCTAGCTGCAGTTACCAAACCGGGGGCATGCTTAGGCGTATTCATGCTCTAACCAATCGTAGCATCGGAGAAACGGAGAAATGGACGAACAGAGAGACAGTTCCAAAAGTAGAGGTTTAAGTTAAACATTGGTTAATTTTTTTAAAATTTTTTTCTGTGCCCAAATTGTCATGTTTGTGTTTTGTCCTTCTTATCTATTAAATCACAGTAAATAAATCCTAAACTTCAGTGACCACTTCCTGACTTAAGGGGGCGACTAAACTTTTGCCCCGACTTTGTCCGATTAGCCTACTTTTTGGCGAAGTTATGGAGCATGTGTGGTCAAAAAATACTGGGTCGTTGGTTCTTAGCTGCCTTCCAGCCATGTGCAGTCGTCGGGTTTCTGTGCCCGACCCCCCCCCTTTTCACAACTACCAACATAATTAATTAAAAATTTATTATGGCTGCAAGACCCTAGCTTCAAGGTTGCTATTTGCCAATACGATTTGGCACATATGTCCCTATCTGCAGAAAAATACTAGACTTCTGTATCTTATCTGCAGCTAAGGGAATTACTCTTCAAATTTGAAGTTTCGTCAAAAATTTAAAAATTTTTGGGTTACGAAAGGAATATTTTATTACGGGTGCGAGCTATAAGCCTGTAATTTGGCATAAAAAGAGGCCCTATAGGAGTACTCATTTGTGCTAAATGGCAAGAAATTCTGTCGGGTGAAAAAAATTTTATGTCAACTTTAATCTTCAAAAATTGCCAAAATCGCCTTTTTTGGGCAATGGTACCCCAGAAATCAAAAAATTCAAATTTTTTGAAATTAAAATGAGATATTTGAACTCAGCGTGGTCGAAAACACACCCACAAACGATTTCAGCTCGATTAGTGAAGGTTTGGACTTCTATGGCTGCAGAAAGCCTATACACAGGATCCCACCGACTGAAAATGGCGGTTTCGGCAATTTTTGAAGACTAAAGTTGACATAAAAAATTTTTCTCGCGGCAGAATTTCTTGCCACTTGGCGCTAATGAGTACTCCTATAGGGCCTCTTTTTATGCCAAATTACAGCCTTATAACTCGCACCAGTAATGAAATATTCCTTTCGTTAGCCAAAAATTTTCAAAATTTTGCCGAAACTTCAACTTTGAACAGTATTCCCTCAGATGCAGATAAGATACAGACGTCTAGTATTTTTCCGCAGATAGGGGCACATATGCCAAATCATATTGGCCAATGACAAGCTTGAAGATAGGGTCTTGCATTCAGCAGAGATTTTGCGAATACTTTCATAAAACTGTCTTTTCCTATAGCATGCAGCTATCAGCTGCCATTTATGCAGCTTTTGTCAATAATTTAGATAAATAATTTAGAAGAAAAGAAGAGTACGTAGCATGTATATATCTACTGTAGGTCCTGTTTTCATGGACCAAAACCACCCGATTTTCCCAATTTATGAATTTAAAAATAGGCCGAAAATAGTCATTCAACAGAATTGCACCAAGGTATACAGCTATGTCCTTAGCTCTTAGCATCCATGTAAAGTTGTACAGCTGTATCTTTCATACAGCTACGATTTTTCTGCCACAAATATTTCACATAACGTTTTCATTTTCCTATGTTCACCGCATGTCAAGTTCACGCTTAAACGGCTCTATAAAAGGGTAGAAGCAATATTATTGAGGACTTGTCTTCTATTGAGGACTCTTGCGGACTGTAAAATAATTGTGAAAATTAGCAAATTTGGAGACGGTCAAAAATTTTGCAAAACAGTGCCCCTCCACCCGAACTGTGAAAAATCTTACAACAATTTTAGCTTCTAAAAATAATCAAAAATTTTGAATAAATTAACATCAACCGTTTCTCCATTCTCAGCTGCTCCGTTGAAGCATAAAGCACGAATCTGCCCTTTACACCCTAGTTGACTTGGACTTTCAACAGGAGTTAGTGTTGTTTCAGTAGTCTATTTTAGTGTCAGTTTCAGTTGCGGATCAGCTCGCAGACAGACAAACAGAATAACTGACAATTACTGGTTGGTTCACGAGGTCAACAATATTCTTGCTTAGCAAAGTCCTTTCCTAAAGTAGTCTGTGTCTGTCAGTGTCAGTCGTACAATCCACATCAAATAGCATTCACCGATTTCAACAAACAAACGTCAACAAAACTCCAGTGATATATCCCCACCCCCACCCCTCCCAACTATAGAGCAAGTAAGTAATTTATTAGTACAAGCACACAAACACAAGTATACGATATGAATACTATATTGATGTATAATATTCATTGTACATAGAAACTTTGTATCAGAGCGTGGCGGTGTCACTTACATGGAGTCGCATACAGTAGCCGGCGAGATAGCCATAGTAGAGCATCCGCTTCTCGTGCGATATCGCCGCCTCATAGGGCACATCCTCTGCAAGATTGTTCAGGCCCAATTCTGCAATCAAAACAAGAGCTCTAACAGGTCGAAAAGTTTCAGAGAAAAAGTAACAGTAAAGTAAAGATTAAGTTCTGACAGTTGCAAGAGCCTGCGACTCCCGCCAAAACAAAAATTTGTGGTGTGAAGTAGGGGCGGATTCAGGGGGGGCGGTCGCCCCCCGTCGCGATTCAAAGGTAGGAAAAGTTAAGGAAAAAATAGAAAAAAGTACAAAAAATCAAAACATTTCGCGCCGTCGGCACAAATTTCCTTCTTCTTAGCATCATATTCATCGTGTCTTTGCAGAAAAAGCTAGAAAATATATTCCGTCAGAATTTTCGTAAGAAAATTTTCCTTGTTGCCTAAAAATGCGTAAAATTTTTAAAAACATTAGCGGTTTCTTGAAATGCAAAGAAAAAGCGATATGAAGACCGATTTTATTGCAAAAACAAAAAATTCTTCAACTGCTGGGGGGCTCCGTCCCCCAGACCCCCTGGTAGAAAAACTGGTCCCGTGTGTAGAGTCACCAAATCCTGGATCCGCCACTAGTGTGAAGTGTGATTCTCACAAAAAGGGAAAAGTAGTCACAAACAAGAGTCCAACAAAAACCATGATGTAAAAATATGTCAAAGTCCAAAACGTGAATCCCCAAAACAATGTTCACCTTTTTGGGGGATTCACGTTTTGGGCTTTGATATTGTATTGATTTCTTTGTAGTCCTTATGGATCCGTGAATAAGTGGCTGTTTTATCGATTATCTTTTCAAAAACCATGATATAATGCTATATAGTTACCGCGTCTCAAATTAGCACGAGCAGCCTCTCCACGGCTGAGCGGCGGACGCGCCTCAGGGGACGTTGACGCAGCTGCCGCAGGAGCTGGAACAGGTGCTAAAACAATAATAAACAAATAAATAAACAAACAAACAAATAAATAAATGAACAAAAAGCTGAAACATATTATGTACATATTATATACGTATACTGAAGTTCAGTTCTAACTGAATTGCCTATAAACTCTTGAAATTAAATTCGATTCATACACTTATGCATGTACGTATTAATGCATAAGCATTTGGCAAAAATTTACTAATTAAAAATTTTATGGCAAAATTATTGATAAAGTCTCCCAAATCCAAGGAAAACTGACAGGTCATAAAGCAGGAATTTCAACATTACATTGAAAAAACGTAACATTTGCTTAGTTTTTTTTTGAAAGGGCAGATAACTGGATATTCAGATATCTAGATAGGAAAATTTCCGGTGCCAATCACAAATATTAGTACTTTTAGCTTTGCTTAGCCAAAACAGTATTGTATTTAATCTCAATATCTCTGTACACCTACACCACATCAAGAAAATGAAGTAAACGCGGACTGGCAGACGGACATGTGAAGGGATACACGACATTGATCACAAATACATAATGAAAAACACCTGCCCAACACTGTCAGTACGGCATGGCATAGCCTTAGTCCAAAACAGGAGAGAGAGCCAATGGGTAGCTGCAAGTCGGGCTGTTTTTTTACATTATTTTTTATGACTATCTCAACATCGGTTAATATGAGGTGCAACCTGCCAATGCGATAACCAGCTCCGCAACGCTTCCACGTTACAGGAGGAAATTCCCTTACCTGGTTGAGGAGTAGGAGGAGGCTGGTTGCCCTCCGAAGAAGAAGAAGAGGAAGCGGAAGAAGGGGGTGGGCGCTCCTCCGCCGGCGGCGCACTGCAGACGCCTGACACTGAAACAGACGAAAAGGGACTCCAGTATGCAAATCAGGTAGAAAAACGGCTGAACCATCTCAAAACTTCTAGACAGGTATGTTCGGAGTAGGGACAGCCGAAAGACTGACTGACAGATTTACTTTCACAATCGGAATTTTTCAGAAGCCAACACTGACACATATTAGGCTCTTTTCTGCGGAGCTTTTTTGTTACTTGTTCTTCCATTTAAATACATACATGTACGTACACATGACACTTGAAGTTGACGTTTTGCAGACATTGAGTTCAGACACGCACATGTCGAAGATCCCATTCATACGTACCCCCATTTTACATGTATATGTGACACTGAAGTTGACCTTTTGCAGACATTGAGTTCAGACACCCACATGCTTAAGACCCCATTCACCCCCCCCCCGCAAATGAGCACTCCACAACCGGTTTGAGTTGGTGGTTCCTTGACAAAAGCTATTCAGTTCGTTTTAGGACTATCGTCTGGTATGTAATACGAAATTTGACCACTTTAGAAAAATTTTATTTTGACCAAAAAACGCCAAGACTCCTCCCTATCCAACCACAATAAGATGAGATGCAACCAAGCCAGCCCGCTCATCAACGGAGCTAAGTTACTGGGCTTATTCTAGGGAATTTTTATTGGAGGGGGGGGGGGCTCTTTGGGGGGCCCTCGGGGGGCGAGTCATTCTTGGGGGGGGCGAAAATTTTTCAAAATTTTTCTAAAAACATGCTAAAAATAGCGCTATTTTTATAGTAATCGCCAAAAAAGTTCATTTTTAGTGCAAAAATAGCGCTTAAATAGACAAAAATCTACTAAAAATCTCCGGCGAAGCCGGAAAATTTTTGAAAATTGGGCCTTCTGAGCAGGGACGGATCCAGGGGGGGGGGGCGTGGGGGGGGGCGCCCCCCCCGTCGCGATTCGAAGGTAGGAAAAATTAAGGAGAGAAAGAGGAAAAAGGGCAAAAAACCAAAAAGTGTCGCGCTTCGGCGCGAATTTTCTACTTTTTAACCGCATGTTTATTGCATTTGTGAAGAAAAAGCTTGAAATGCATCCAATTTTTCGGAGAAAATTACCATTTTCGCCTAAAAATGTCAAGAATTTTAAAAAATTTGTTCAGTTCTTCAGCATTAAAAGAATTAAAGATCCGAAGACCGATTTTATTGCAAAAACAAAAAATTTCTTCAACTTCTGGAGGGCTCCGCCCCCCGGACCCCCCGCTGGGACAATTTTACCGCCCTCCCCGTCACGAAATCCTGGATCCGCCAGTGCATCTGAGCGATTTTTTCAGGGCAAAAGTTGGTACCAAAAGGGGCACTCACTTTTTTGGGGGGGGGAACGATTTTTGGGGGGGAAGGGTGTATATGGGGGGCCCCCCACTAGAATAAGCCCAGATAAACGAATAAATTCGAGATACCTGGCTGGGTGTCACTGGGCTCAGGATCAGCAAGAAGGATTACCGACGCGTCATCCTGAGCAGGAGGGGGCCGGTTGCCCTCCGCAGATGAAGAAGCGGAAGAAGGGGGTCGCCGCTTCGCAACGGGCGCACTGCAGGCGTCAGACACTGAAACAGACAACAATGGACAACAGTATGCAAATCAGGTAAAAACGGCTAGACAGGTGTTGTCGGAGGAGTAGGGACAGCTGTACAACAGGGAAACGTCCGCAAGCAACGTCTGTACAAAAACAGAAATGACATTTTTTTAGCGGGGGAGAAGGGAGGGTGGGGGCTCCCCCACTTTTCGACGTGCCGTCACCTATACTTTTTAGAGGTCGCACAAAAATGAGTCAAAAAAACTAAGTTTTCCAGGTAAAATTTTTAAAACCTTTCACCAACGTCTAGCTAATTTATGCACGTATACGCTCCGCTCATTTTAAGCTTCAAAACGGCGAATATTTTTTGCATATTTACTTTAAAAATGCTAATTGTTCGCTAAAAAGTTTAGGTATATTTGGGCCCGCCTTCCCCCCACTTTCAAAACCCTAAAAAATGTCAGAACAAAAGCAATATTGTGATGTCGTTTACCTCGTCTTAAAGCACGCCGAGCAGTCTTTCCACGGCTGATTGGCGGACGCAATTCAGTAAACGTTGATGCTGCTGCTGCCGGAGCTAAAATAAAAACAAATAAATAAACTAAAATTAAGAATATAATGCATATACAAACACTTGAAATTAAATTTTCTTAGGCTTTCTGTAGCTAAAAGCGTTTATAAAGGAATTCGGTAAAATTTGCATCAGAGGACTACCACGACATGTTTTCTGGTTTGCAGTCTGTTCAGTGGAAAAATATTCAAAACTGTAGAAAAAACCAAATGCAAATCAACAGCAAAAATGCTGAGGAAAATTTTGCATTTTGAAAAATACAAGTAACGTTTGTCCTAAAATTCTGTGTAATTCTGTAGAGTATGTAATTTTACGCGTTTCTGAGCAAAAACACTGATCCGACGAAATCAAGCACCAGCGTCAAAAATCACCAGGCAAAACCCATCAGAATTAATATAAAACAAAAATCAAAGATAAATCTAGTCAACAAATAATATTGTATAAAATTAAGTACAATGATACAAATATATACATATGTATAGATAGGTCTTTGCTTCGGGGAGGCGGAGCTTTGGCAAGTCAGAGGGGGGGTCGGGGGTCCAGACCCCCCGCGGGAACTGAGCAATTTTTCAAAAATTTTACCGTAACCCACAAATGGAGTCGGGGGGGGGGGGGGTGCCCGGGCGCTCCCCCTTACCTACGCCTAAGTGTATACGCATATATACCGTTTTCAGCAGCAGAAACAGAAGATGACGAAGGTTCTGCCAAGAGATTCTGACTGGAGTGGCCCGGATAGAGCCTTCTTTTTCGGTTCGGTTGAGAACCACCTGGACTAGCAGCCGGCCTAAAAACATTATATATATGTATATATATGTAATAATTAACAATGTTACACTAACACACAGGACCGCACCCAGGAATTTGAAAAGGGGGTCCAAGATCAAATGCTCCGCCAACCAGAAGTTGAAGAATGTTTGCATTTTTGCCAATAAATAGTACACTGGATGTTTACTTTTAGCAAAATGTAAATTAACGCGCCGAAGACGCGAAAAGTATTTAAAAATAGCTGTTTTTGCCATAAAAAGAGCAAATATTTTTCATTTTGTGACCTCAAAAGGGGAGGGATCTAAACCCTACGAACCTCCGCCCCCCCCGGCTGCGGCCTTGCTAGCACACATATGCGTAGGTTGAAAGTAAAGTAAATTTATTCGCACGACACAGTTACACACGTACAAAGTAGTGAATAATAAATTTATTAGTTATTATAAGTCTTTCGGAGCAGTAGAATTTAGGGTTTCGCTTCCAGTCGTATCAACATTCTTATCAGCTTCAGCGAGAATCTAAGTCAATAAAAAGAGACAGAAAGGGAAATAATGTGCATCATTAAAGCGTGGAACTGTGAAGGTGCTGGAGGGTGTGAACCTTTCAAAGAAAGGCATTAAGACACCCATCCTATTACTAATTATGATATAATTGGGTCCTCAAATATAATTTGATTTACAAAAGGGCATAAAATTAAAATTTTCAAGTTTTTTACTAAAACTATCCAAAGTACCAGCTGTCACCGTTGACTCAGGGAGGGAATTACATATTTTTACAATTCTAATTGCGAAGAAGGAAGAACGTTGGCTAGATCTAGCAACTGGTTGTAGTAATCTTACGCTTCTATTATTACGGAGATTTGCAACTGGGGCATATTGGAAAAATTCAGAGAATTCTAAGCCAATTTTACTGTTAATTATTTGACATGTTAGTTTGAGGTCAGCTATGATTCTTCTGATTTCTAGCGGTTGTAAACCTAGAACATTTAGTCGTTGCCTGTAGGATAAATGGCAAATTGCCATGATTTGTCTTGTGAACAACTTTTGGACTCGCTCAATTTTATCAATCAATTAAGCCTACTTGATGTGGACACCAAGCAGGTGGCCTAATAAAACTAGGTAACATATAAGTTAATTAAGACATTCGAAGTCCTACTTTCAAAAGATCTCAAAATTTGACCAAGGATTTGACGGGCTTTAGATGTTATATATATTTGTGACATGTAGGTTAAATTTTAAATCATCAGTAATCCACACACCCAAATCTTTAACCGACTGAATATGAGGTAATGCTGTATTAGACATCGTTAAATCAAATTGAAACCCTGGCCTGCCGAGAGTAAGTATATCACATTTCAGGGTTTTTTCGTTTCACGATTTGCGTCAGTGCTGCGTCAGGAAAAATTTTATTGCGTCAGGAATTGGGGTCAGTGCGTCAAAAATTAAAATTATATTAAACAATTTATAAACCTTTTAAACAATATTTTTTAATTTTTAAGCAGTATATATATATATGTATTTAACTTATAAATACACATGATTAAGCACATCTTTCGCAGTGTTTCTCAAATTTTGCGTTGTTAAAACCACTGGCGGATCCAGGATTTGGTGACGAGGGGCGGTATAAGTCTCCCAACGGGAGGTCTGGGGGGCGGAGCCCCCCAGAAGTTGAAGAAATTTTTTGTTTTTGCAATAAAATCGGTCTTCGGATCTTTAATTCTTTTCATAATGAAGAACTGAGACAATTTTTTTAAATTCTAGACATTTTTAGGCAAAAATGGTAATTATCTCCGAAAAATCAGAAGCATTTCAAGCTTTTTCTTCATAAATGCAATAAATATGCGGCTAAAAGGTAGAAAATTCGCGCCGAAGGCGCGAAATTTTTTGGTTTTTGCCCTTTTTCCTCTTTCTCCTTAATTTTTCCTACCTTCGAATGGCGACGTGGGGGCGGCCCCCCCCTGGTTAAAACCGAATTCTACGTGCGCCGTAATAACATTTAGAAAATAAACGTAGACGTTGGTCTGGGGGCGGAGCCCCGCAGAAGTTGAAAAATTTTTGCAATTAAGACCATTAAGCGCCTTTATTCTATGAATTTATAAAATTAGTATGTCAGTTATCGAAGTAATCAGCAATAAGTAAGAAGGCATATGTATATATAGGCGGGGGTCTGGGGGCGCAGCCCCCAGCAGAAAATTTTTAGAAATATCACGTTTGAAACACAATTTTTCAAGCAATTTTTGCACAATTTTTCCTGTAGTTGAAAACCTAGCTGCGTCAGGCTTGCGTCAGGGCAATTTTCATTTGCGTCACAGGAAAAAAATTTGCGTCATGACGCAGCCCCTGACACACATTTAGGAACAGAAAACTGTAACTGACACTCGGTAGCCCAAGCTTGTATCATATCAAGATCATCTTGAATTCTCTGAACGTCGGTTAAATCATTGATTGTGAGGAATAGTTTAGCATCATCAACAAATATTTTTACTTTTGAATTTAGCGAAATTTTGGTTAAGTCATTTATATATCAGGAATAGAACAGGTCCAAGGACTGAACCTTGGGGAACCCCACTTTTCACGTGAGCCCAATCAGAAAGGTGATCCCCAATTTTCACTCTTTGTTTTCGATTACTTAGGAAGGCCTCAAACCATCTTAAAACATTGCCTGTAATACCAACATAACTCAGTTTTTGCAACAATTTTTATGTGGTAGACTATCAAAAGCTTTTTTAATGTCCAAGTAAATTATTACTATACTCTTGTGGCTATCTACAACATGTGTCCAGTTATTATAAGACATTCAAGAATTTGTGTGGTGGTAGATTGGCGGGACAAACCTCCATGCTGGTGGAAATAAATTAATAACTAATAATAACTCTTAACTCAATTTAACAATACCAAAGCTACGACCAAAAAATGAATGTACAAACTTTGACCGTTCATAGCAGATTAACCTTTGGAGTACACCCCAACAATGTGCATATTGTGAACCGGAATTTTTGGTCTAAAATCACATACGTATATATATATATATATATAATATTGGTACTAAAACTTCATTTTTGAGTACTTTTAAGCTTAGCGATAGGAGTATACATAGAAGACGGGCAATTTGTATTGTAGCATTATTTTATTGTACCGTATTTTTAGTATTATAACCCATTGCCTCCCCCACTTCTTGGCCTAGAGAAAACCCAAAGAGACGCAGGCTGTTAGACTTACCCCTGACCACGAAAGGCAGGAGGCAAGACGTCAGGAGAAACTCGAAACGCTTTGGCCCGGGATTTGGAACGCTCTCGTTTCGCCTTCTCCGATTTATAGTCTCCTGTGGCACAAAGAAGACTGCTGTCCAAACCAATCCTACAATCCAGCATCCGTTCCTTTGTCTTGCTCACCGTCGAGCGTTGCGAGCACCGCATCATACCTAGAATGAGTCAAACTATGACAAACGACATAACTGCGCACGCACAGATGCTGTTGGGTATGTTTTACGGATTTTTTCCGGGAGGGGGCTTCCCGAGTCCCTACGAGCACCCTTTGAAATGTTCGGGGAGGGGCTCTCAAAATACCTGGATTTAAGCTAAAAATACGTAGTCATTTTACCAAAAATCTCAAGGCTAGCAAAGATGGCTCTAGCTCTGGCTGGCATCGCTGATTTGATTGTGCCAGCATCTACGCTACTCTGCGGCAGGAAGTCCGGAGATGTGCACCGGCAGGCGGCACCCCATATCCTGGGACAGGGTCGTATGTCTAGGGTTATATGAATCGTTACCTGGTCCCGAGAGCGCCTTGCAGTCTGGTGGCCGGGCAGAACCCACCCTGGATCCCTCCCTGGTGGCAACGAATGGCTCTCACACCCCCCTGGCTCCACGGATGGAGCCCTTCTCCTCAGTCGGAGGTCACCCTATTTGGACAGTTTTGGTGTACGGGTTTTTCAGTGGAGGCTCCGGCAATCCAGCCTATAGGAGTCTCTTGCTGCTTAAGGCTGGAGATATCGAAACCAATCCGGGTCCCCCAAAGCCAGCCCCAAAATGGCCCTGCCCAGTCTGTGGGCAGAACGCAAAATCGAACTGTGTCAGGTGCTCCCTATGTGGGGGTTGGACCCACCTCAAATGTTCGGGACTATCAAACCTCAGGGACTATACCTCGGCCTGGCGATGCCCCATCTGTGGGCCCGCCCCAAATCCGAATCAATTCCTCCCAGTAAACCGCGCCCCGACCCCACCCCCACCGGTCAGGCCCATGCCTCGCCCCTCGCCACCCGCCCAATCCACCCCGGGCCCTTCCCTCCCTCCGCCCCCTGGCCCCCCTGCTGTACATATACCCTCTGGCCTGCGGCTGTGGCAGTGGAACTCGGGCGGCCTAAGGTCAAAGTTACCCTGGGTGGTCAAAACCCTATCAGAACTGGACGTTGACATTTCAGTTATCCAGGAAACCCATTTCACTGACGCTACGGCTCCACCCAAAATCCCCGGTTATTCAGTCGAGTGCCAGAACCGAAGACAGGGACGGACGGCTAATGCCCCTACCAAGGGCGGGGGCGTGCTAACGGCGATTAAACTGGGAATCAAACATTCGAGAGTCCTGGAACCATTGACCCACCCCAACGACAGATCCACTGACGCCCTTGCAGTGACGCTGCATCTAAACGACGGCGACCTTACAGTGGTCAATGTGTATGTCCCACCTATTCAACGCCAGGTCCAGGAAGCCAGAACCCAGAACTTCGACCCCAGCCACCTTCCAACTGGCCGAAACGTGATTATTGCAGGCGACCTAAATGCACACTCCCCTACGTGGGAACCGGGCCGCCAAGGAGACGACCTGGGCGACCAAGTCGACGAATGGCTGGTGGAAGAATCGCTCACACCCCTCAACGATGGCACGTTGACTCGGCCGGGGGTAACCGCGGCAGAAAGTGGTACTGCTCCAGACCTGACCCTCATCCATTCGGCTATCCATCCCCTCTGCAGCTGGAGAGTATTGGAAGACTCTCTATCTGACCACCTACCCATTTTGGCTGTTGTCAACCGACGCACCCCGGCATCTACAAATCGAACTAGGAAGAGGTTCAACTACGCCAAAGCCAACTGGCCCAAATTTAAGAGCCTCCTGACGGAACGGCTCAAACATGCACCCTCCCCGGATGCCGTTGGTGTCTACCGTGCCAGTGACATCCTGAACCAGGCCATTCTGAACGCTGCGAGGCGCAGCATTCCGATTCAAAAACCTGGCACCCTGGTGCCGTGGTGGCGCCCAGAAGCGGAAGCAGCAGTCAAACGATGCAGAGAGGCCAGAAGAAGAGCTGAAATAGATCCTGCCTTAAAACCTGAACTGACTCAGCAACGAAGAGAGGCAGTTGAGCTAATCAGTAGACTGAAGCGTCAAAGCTGGCAGGACTTTGCAAGCTCTCTGTCTGTCCGATCCGAACGGACCCGAAGAAAGTCTGGAACACCATTCACAGGTTGGATGGTAAGAAAGCTGCTGGAACCCAGGATATAACAAAGGAAAAAGGAGAAAACCCCCCCCCACCCCCCCACAAAAGCAAAAACTTTCACCAAAGAATATGCAAAGGTGAGCTACGTCAAGCTCCTGAGATCGGATCGAAATATGATGACGGAAAATAGAAGGGCTCTCAGCAAATGCTGCGACTGTGAGGCCAATCAGTCATCCATCTGGTGCAATGCATATACAATGCTTGAACTGGAACAAGCGATCAGCCAGCTGAAGAAGAACAAAAGCCCTGGGCCAGACGAGATCTCAAATGAAATGATAATGAATCTCCCTGCGGAAGGGCGTGCCTACCTGCTTGCCCTGTTCAATGCGTCATGGAAGACTAAGAAAAACCATTCCAGAGATTGCAGCCTTTCCGTGGTGGAGTGGATCCTCCCCAGGCCCCAGTCCCTGCTGGTCCCTGTGGAGCCCGAAATTGCTATCACCCCCAGGTCCCAATGGAACCTGCCAGCATGTGGGCAAAGCGTTGGCCCCCACAGGCTACCCCCATCCCACCTCAAACCCGGCCGGGTTTTCCCCGAGGGGCGGCACTGAACCGGCCAAGTTCCGCCCCACTGCAGTTCTGGCGTTCCTGTCACTACTGCTAATGTTGTTGGCCGGTGATTCCATCCTAATCCGGGACCCGGTCCTTCTGTTCCGTACCCCTGCGGCAAATGCCGCGACAACGTCCCATGGAAGGCATGGGCGATTCAGTGCACCTTTTGTTCCCTTTGGTTTCACCAGAAATGCTCAGACCTGTCAGTTAGAGAAATCCGCCAGTTCGAACGGACAGGAGATCCCTGGAGTTGCGGAAGTTGTGGCCCCCTCAATACCACCAATCAGCCCACTCCTCAGCCGGCTGCCTTGCCGACTGCTAGGCCCCCACCGGAACCCCCTCCTCTCCCATCCCCTCCAGCCAATCGACCGAGAGATATCTCATCCGATGCTAGCCCGCGAATCCTACAGTGGAACTGTAGCAGCGCCAAACAGCGAAAACCAGAACTCGAAAAATGTCTCTCCGATTCTGCCGTCAGTGGCTGCCCTTTCGATGTAATCTTGCTTCAGGAGACCAGGCTGCAACCAGACCACAGCTTCAGCCTACAGGGATTTTCAGTTGTCCGGAAGGATAGAACCAGAGGACGGAGAAACAATCAGACTGGTCCTCCGGTCGGAGGTGGACTACTCACGGCAATCCGAGAAGACCTGCCCTACTGTGTAGAACCTGGCCCCTGGACTGCAGCCGGTGACGATGTATCGGAGGTGCTAGTTTGTACCATAAAACCGGAAGGCAAAGCTGTACCCAGTATGAAAATCGCCAATATCTACATCCCGCCTCTGCGGGCAGCGGCGGACGACGATAGGGTTATGAACTTTGACCCATCGGCCCTACCCTGCGAGCCGAACACAATAATCTGTGGGGACTTCAACGCCCACTCCCCCCTCTGGGACCACAGCGCTGCCACAAATCAAACTGGCTCTCTACTGGAAGACTGGATCACCGATACTGGCCTCATCCCGGCCAACGACGGAGCACCCACAAGAACAGACTACAGAACAGGCAGCTCAGCAGCCCCAGACGTTACCATCCATCACTCCAACCTAAGTGGACGGGTCGATTGGAAGGTTGGTCAGGATATGGGTTCTGATCACTTCCCCCTCCTGGTCACTGTTGCCATGAAGAGCAGGAAACACCTGTCCAGGCCAAATATAGCAGCGAAACCCTCCTTTGCCAAAGCTGACTGGGAAAGCTTTGGTAAAGCCGTGGATGAATCCCTCACAGCCTCCAACTTTTTTGCCCTGGATTCTGTGCATGACGCCAACCATGCCCTGGTCACTGCTATATCAACTGCTGCCAAAGCCCATATTCCGTATGGGCGGAGAAGTGGTCCTAAACCTTGGTGGAGTGAAGAAGTAGAAGCTGCGGTCAGGAGAAGAAGAGAAGCCAGAAGAAACGCCGGTCTCTCGGATGCAAATAGAGCGGAATGGATTCGAATATCGAAGGAAACGAATGATCTGATCAAGAAATCTAAAACAAGGTGGTGGCAAGAACATGCCACCAGTCTGTCTGCCCACAGTAATCCATCTAAGACCTGGGCGACCATTGGAGCTATGGATGGACGGTATTCCAAGTCTACTTCAGCAGCGCTGGAAAACTCTGGGAAGCGGCTCTTCTCAAATCGGGATAAAGCTAACTGTTTCGCCAAGCAATACGCCTCTGTGAGCAGAATCCGGCTCGGAAAGCCGGACCGCCGCAGAGTCCGGAAAATTCAGGATAGAATCAGATCAGCTTGCCCTCCCGACTGTCAAGTCTGCTGCCCGTTTACGCCAGCTGAAATTGATGGATCGATACGCAGCCTAAAGGCAGGGAAAGCCGCAGGAGCTGACGGAGTCTATCCAGATATGCTACACCACCTCACTCCAATGGGAAGAAGAGCTGTCCTCTATCTGGCCAACCTGAGCTGGAAGCGTAAGAAGATTCCGGCTGATTGGAAAAAGGCGGTCATAATTCCCATCTTGAAAAAGGGCAAGGATCCATCCAGCCCGGCGTCGTACCGACCGATCAGCCTTACCAGTTGCCTGGCCAAAGTGGTGGAGCGGGCGGTCAAAAACCGCCTTTCCTTCCTGCTAGAATCCACTGATGCACTAACGCCTGTCCAGGCGGGTTTCCGATCCGACCATTCAACCGAAGACCAGATTCTCAGAATAGTTCAGGATGTTGCTGACGGATTTCATCAAAGGCCCCCAAGGAGAACAGTCATGGTTCTGGTAGACTTTGCCAGGGCCTTCGACACGGTATGGAAAACTGGACTCCTTCACAAACTACTAAACTGCGGCATACCACTCTGTATGACCGGCTGGATCGGTTAATTCTTGGCAGATAGGAAAGCTCAGGTCAAAGTGGGGGGCTCTCTCAGCAGGAGCGTTCAACTCAGGGCTGGCGTCCCGCAAGGGGCGGTCCTGTCTCCCACTCTTTTCACAGTCTACATCAACGATTTGGTCTCCAGACTCCCAGACGGCATCAAAGTCAGTCTCTTCGCTGACGACCTGGCTGTATGGGCAAGCCACAATCGAATAGAGGTTGCCGAGCGCTTGATTGGCACAGCAATGGAAGAAATACGCAGTTGGGCCGAACACTGGAAGATGAGGGTCAATGTTGCCAAGTGTGAATCCACTCTCTTCACCACTGATCCTCACCAAGCCAAATCGACGGTATCTATCAGATACGGAGGCCAAGAAATCCCCTTCAGTACCCACCCTACCTTTCTGGAGATCACCTTCGATCGGCGTCTATCCTTCAAGGAACACATTTCCCGGCTAAGACTCAAGCTTCAAAAAAGGATCTCAACAGTTGCCGCTCTGTCAGGCAAGGCCTGGGGCATGCAGAAAGAAAATCTACGAACTGTGTAACTGGCATACGTCAGGTCCCTCCTGGACTATGGGCTGGGAGCCTGGGGCCCATCTGTTGCTGCCACAAATTTGCATCCTCTGGAAGCTGCCAATAGCAGGGCAGCCAGAATTATAACCGGATGCACCAGGACGGCCCCTACAGATGGAGTCCTTCTGGAGGCGGATTGCTACCTATCGACCTGGTCAGGGATCAGAAGCTGGCCACATCCTATTTCAAGTCGAAAACAGCCTCCGAAAACAACCCCAGGAGAGCAGCCGCCGACCGGAAACAACGACGTAGGTTGAAATCGGTCAACTCTTGGAGAGATGCTGCACAGAAAATGCCAGTTGTTCAGGAAATCAGCAATCTGCCAATGGAGCCCCTGAATGCTGCTTCCCAAATACCACCGTGGCAGGATATAAACCATCCCATCATCATTGACGAGTCCGAACTGAAAAAGCGGATGAATCCAGATGAGGTCACTGAGCACTTCCAGGCACTACCGGACAGCCTGCCGTGGGAACCAAATGTACGCATCTGGACTGACGGATCGGCCCAAGATGGTACATTAAATGGAGGCGCTGGAGCCTTTATCAAGGCAGACTACGGATTGACCGTCTGTCTCAACAAACCAGCCGGATCACATTGCTCCAGCTACCGAGCGGAGCTGATAGCCATCCAGAAAGCACTAGGCTGGTGCTTAAAAAACAAAGACCTGCTACCGCCGGAACCGCGCCTGCTCATCGAAACCGATAGCCTGTCCGCCTGCCGTAAGCTAGAAAACCTAAACAGGTGCACTGAACCGCTGCCCATGGAAATTATAACCCTAATCCAAAGGCTGGGTGAGCCTATTGCTTTCCGATGGGTCCCTGGCCACTCAGGAATTCCCGGAAATGAAACTGCTGACTTTTTGGCCCGGGAGGGAAGTTTGCAACCGCAAATGCAAGTACCTCTCGACCAATCCTCAATCCGCAGTTTAATCCAACGGAGAACGAGGGAAGTCTGGCGGGGGAGGATAGCCCACCCCAAGGTCCTCCAATCCAACCCGGCAACCCGGCCAGTCCCCAGGGAATCGGAACGTGGACTATCCAGGAGGGAACGGGTCCTTCTGGCTCAGCTTAGGGCGGGGGGCCACTGCCCTTTGCTGAGGTCCTACCTATTCAGAATTGGGGCAGCAGAAAATCCGATCTGCAGCCGATGCGGGGAGTCCGAGGATGACGTGTCCCACCTAATCCTAACCTGCCCGGCCCTGGCCCACCACCGCCAACTCTGCCTGGGTGTGGGGGCTAGCCTGGACTGCCTATCCAGCAGCCCATACCTGGTCATTTGTTTCCTGCGGGAGGCAGGGATCATCCCGATGGTCCCTCCAATCTATGCCTAGCGAAGATTCCTGAACAGAGAGAGAGAGACTAAGAAAATCCCTCACAGCTGGAAGAAAGCCTGCATTATCCCGATCCTAAAGAAGGGGAAGCCGACATCAGCCATCTCCTCCTATAGACCAGTGAGCCTCACAAGTTCCATAGCCAAGCTTATGGAACGCCTGGTTCAGGCCCGTCTCCAATACCATCTGGAATCAACAGGCGCACTGGACCCAAGGCAAGCAGGCTTCCGAAGTCTCAGAGGAACCGAAGACCAAATTGCCAAGGCTGCAACGATGTCCGCCTACTCGTGGTACAGCTGTCGGAAGAAGATGGTCCCAGAAGATTCATCGTCTCCCGCAAATGGTCATCAACCCCCCTCCCTCCACCCGTATCCGCGTTCAGCCTCGACAACCGTCGGGTTTTTGCTTAAGGGGCAGCCATGGCCGGCAAAGCTGCTCCTTCTACTCCTCCTCATTGCCGGCATAGAACCAAATCCGGGCCCAGTCCAACCTCGTTTCCCATGTACAGTCTGCAAGCTATCGGCTTTCCGTGCCTCTCTGCAGTGCTCGCGCTGCACTGAATGGGTCCACATCAAACGCTGCAGTGGCCTGAACAGTCTGAGAGACTATATTCCTGCGGTTTACCTATGCCCCCCTTGTCAGTCAGCTCACCCCCATCCTGCTCCCACCCCACTCCTAGCGGTCCCTGTCAGCCCTCCTACCCAGCCCCCACCTCTGCTGGGTCTCCAACCCGCCCTCGCTGGGGCAACTCTCCCCTCAACTCAGAACGACTTCAACTTCTTGCAGCTCAATATAAATGGTCTGAGAGCTAAGTCCACCGAGCTAGGGGCCTTCCTCCTGGAAGAGTGTATCAGTGTAGCAGCAATTCAGGAGACGAAACTTGGACCCTCTGTGCCAGATCCACACTTGCCAGGTTTCTCTCTACTCCGCCGCGATCGCGACACAAATGGCGGAGGTCTTGCTTTCGTCATTCGGGACTCGGTATCATACTCCTTACTCCCCCTACAGGGTGATGGAGTCTCGGAAGTCCTGGGCATCAAGATCCACTTCTCACAGTCGGAAGTGAATCTAGTCAACATTTACATTCCTCCGGCCTCCAGTTGCCCAGCAGGGTACCAAGCCACCATTTCGCCATACCTAAACCTGACAGATGCTCTCATCGTGGGTGATCTCAATGCCCATGATGAACTGTGGCACTCCAGCATCTCTGACCCTCGCGGTGATGCACTGTCTCAGGAAATTGACACCTCGGATTTCGTCACATTGAATGACGATACCCCTACCCGCCTACCTCACAATGGCAACCCTACCTCTCCTGACGTCTCCCTGGCTAGCAGTAGCCTCTATGCTACAGCTGAATGGAGCACCAAAACGGCTCTCTCTTCGGATCATGTTCCCATCAAAATTTCACTTGGTGGCGACTTCCCTCCTCTGCCCGCCCCAAAGACTACATTCGTCAACATCCACAAAGCCAACTGGGAAGGTTTCACGGCAGAAACTGAACGCCTCTTTGAGGCCACCGACCCACCCCCCAATGTTCACCAAGGGGAACTGGTGTTTAGGAAGATCGTTGCCACTGCCTCTAAACACTCCATCCCGTCGGGCAGAAGAAAATTTCAGAATCCGGGAATCCCACGAGAAGTAGCCGATCTGATCAAATCAAGAGATTCAATCAGAGCCGACGATCCATCCGATCCTCGGCTGCCGGAACTGAATCAGCGAATCTCTAATGGAATCATCAGTGAAAAAAGGAATAAGTGGAGATCCTTCGTGTCTACTCTCGACCGAGGCACTGATGGCAGGAAAATCTGGAAAGTCATCAAGCGCCTCAACAATCGTGAGAAACCAGCAGACCGCTGTGGCATTGAATTCAATGGGAAAACTGTCACATCTCCCAAAGGGCTCGCCAACGAGTTTAACAAACTCTTCACAAGCCCACGCCCTCACACCAGCGATAAGGGATCACGTATTCTATCTCGGAAGATAAAGAAGCTACCTCGATCCTCACAGGACCTTTTCACTACTGAACAGGTGGCCAACGTGATCAAGAACGCCCGCAACTCCCGTGCGTTCGGCCCAGACGGAATGACAGCCCTTCATCTAAAACATCTTGGTCCCTCCGGCCTTGCCTATCTCACGCGGCTCTTCAATGACTGTATCCAGAGCTGCCAAATTCCGCAGATCTGGAAAACATCTAATATTATCCCCCTGCTGAAGCCTAACAAGGACCACAAGGCTGGGAAGTCCTACAGACCTATTTCCCTCCTATGTCCTGCGGCCAAAACTTTAGAGGCTCTCCTACTTCCGCTACTGAAGCACCACCTGTCAGCAGCCTCTCATCAGCACGGATTCAGATCCAGACATTCCACCACCTGTGCTCTCTCACTACTGGCCTCGCAAATAACCACTGGCTTCAACCAAAGAAAACCGCCCGGTCGTACAGTGGTCTGCGCGCTAGATCTGTCCAAGGCCTTCGATTGCGTCGACCTTGACATTCTAATTACCGACCTTCTCCACTCCACGCTTCCCAGCAGTATCACTCGGTGGCTCAGCTGCTATCTCAGAGGTCGTCAGGCAATCACCATCTTCCGTGAAGTAAGGTCGCGCGCCAGGATTGTCCGCTGCGGGGTACCCCAAGGAAGCATCATCTCTCCGATCTTATTCAATTTCTACCTGTCGGGACTCCCCACACCTCCAGAAGGGGTCTCTATTGTTAGCTACGCTGACGATGTGACCGTTTTCAGCACTGGCCCTCTCATCCCGCCAGTCGTGGACAAGATCAACGAATACCTACCACTACTGGCCCAACACTTCCTCGACCGAAAACTCATCATTTCCACCACCAAATCCACAGTCACTCTTGTCACACCTCATACTAAACAGGCAACTCTGCATCCCCAGGTCAGGATCGGAAATGATACTCTCCCTCTGGAACCAAGGCCCAAGATTCTGGGTGTGACTTTCGACACGATGTATACCTTTGCTCCACACTGCCATTACATTGCGTCTCGGGTGAAACAGCGCAATTCAATACTTAAGGCCCTTGCTGGATCATCCTGGGGCCAGGATAAGGAAACGCTGCTCATCACCTACAAAGCTATTGGAAGGTCAGTCATCAACTACGCGGCTCCTATCTGGTCTATTCAAGCCTCTCCGTCTAGTCTCAACAGGATCCAGGTAGCTCAAAACGCTGCCTTGCGTATAGCCACCGGCTGCCACAGGATGTCTTCAGTTGAGCACCTCCACCAGGAATGCTGCATTCTCCCCGTTGAAGATCACAACCGCCTCCTATCCACCCAGTTTGCTGCGGCATGCAGAGAACTGAGCCACCCCTGCCACGCCCTCACCCAAGAACCCCCCGCCCCTCGGGACATGAAGCGTCATCCATTCCATAGCCACTCGCAGCGGCTCGCGGCTGCCGACGGTGCCCTCGGCCTGAACGCTGATGCCAAAGATGTGCAGAAATGGCTCCACAGCAACACCGTCAGGCAGTCCATCACCAACCTGGGCAACAATAGAGTCCTGGGACGACCTCCCCCTCAATTTGACAAATCAGAAATGACCCTGCCCAGAGGTACCCGAACTACCCTAGCCCAACTGAGATCTGGCCATTGCAGACTGTTAAACTCTTACCGGAATCGACTTGACCCGGGCATTGCGGATGTGTGCCCAAACTGCGGCGGCACCCCCCATGACACTAACCATCTATTCAACTGCCCAGCCTGTCCTAGTGACCTCACTACTGAAGACCTTTGGACTCATCCCATCGAGGTCGCTCAAGCGATGGGCCTGCCCTTGTCGAACTGAACGCGGCTACCGGAGAGGGCAACAACAACAACAACAACCAAATTGCCAAAATGATCCAGTCCATTGTCGACGGGTTCCAGCACAGACCGGCCAAAAGAACTGTACTGGCACTGATAGACTTTGCTCGTGCCTTCGATACAGTCCTCAGACCGGCTCTTCTAGTGAAACTCAGATCATGCGGAGTGCCGGTGTGCTGCAGTAAATGGATCCATGAATTTCTCTCTGACCGAAAGGGCAGTGTCCGGTACAACGGCAGTTCGGCACGGCAAAAAATCTTCTGGCAAGGTGTCCCCCAAGGTGCGGTCCTATCACCGACCCTCTTCATTGTCTTCATCAACGATATCCTACATCAACTGCCTGCCGATGTGGAAGCCAGCATCTACGCTGATGACCTGGCTCTTTGGTGCTCAGATCCAGACATCAAAGTAGCTGAAAGAAAGCTACAAGATGCTCTTCGGACCATTGAAGACTGGTCTAAAAAGTGGCGCCTCTACCTCAATGTGGACAAGTGCCAGTCATGTATCTTTACGACGCAGAACAGCCAGTCCAAGTACGTGCCCAACTTAACGCTACACGGAAGAACTCTGCCTCACGACCCTAACCCTACTTTCCTCGGAATCACATTTGACTGGAAGCTGAATTTTGGCCAGCACATACGAGGACTGAAAGACCGATGCCGGTCTAGACTGGCTGTGCTGGGAGCTGTCAGTCACAGAAGCTTGGGTCCCTGTAAGGAAAACCTAAGGACTCTCTACATCTCCTACATCAGAGCCCTACTGGAATACGGAATGGGCTCATGGTATTCGTCTACTCCTAGCAGCTGGCGCGAGAAGCTGGAGTGCATCCAGATGTAACCGGCCGGCTAGATAGACCGATTACCAGGGAGAGGTTCGAATCCCACAACACACTTCTTTAAACCTGATCAACACTTCAAGACCTATATACTTCTTTATTCAAAGCTAAGTAGCGTACTACACAAGAACAGCAAATTGACTATTATCATCACCTACTTAACACTAGCCAGTTAAGGTCTCAATCCTACAACTAGACGCTGGCCCTTCAACGGCCCTAATCGTCGCTTTTACCACAAACTTAACCCTGAAACTCAGGTGCTAAAACGTGCACCTAACCACCTGTATCGTCAAGTAAAATACTGGCTCTTCAACTCAAATCCGAGTTCTTTTTATAGCGCCAAACTTAGCCTAAACTTTACATAAAGAACTTTTGCTTTTCTAAAGTTTTGCCAAAGTCTACCAAAGTCTACCAAACATTCTTACATCTTGCCGAAGTTTTGGGACTAGTCTAGTTGTTGTTTTGTGCGAGTCCAGATTATGAAATGTCATTGACGCAAGTCCAGAATTAGCTATTTTAAACTCATTCCTTGTCACTATTAACATATAAATCGGACTACTTCTACACAAATGTGTCGCAATATTATATATACCTACATTTACGTGTGTGCAGTTGAATTAAGATACACTCTGTTGACATTTGCGTATATGCAACTATATGTGGTACGCAGTTATATGCATATATACACTCTGTTGACATTACGTATGCATTTATATGTTGTACGCAGTTATATACTTTGGCAAGCCTGCTGACTTCAGCTGATCACGTAGAGGGCATATAATGTCTCAGCTTCATACGTGTGTGTATATATAGTATATAGTATATAGCAGCAGAAGAGTTACGGGCGTGAGTGTATATAGTATATAGCAGCTGAACTAAAGTGTTGTACTAAAAAGTATTGCAGCAGCTTCCTGAACTGAAACATTTTAACGTAGCTACATATTGCAAGTAATATGATCTTCACACGGCTACACAGAACTCTGCCGCCAGACGGATCACCGGCTGTCTTCAGTCCACACCAACCCAATATCTCAATCTGGAAGCGAACCTGCCACAGCTGAACCTGAGAGCGGAAGAACTGACTGCCATAAACTACCAAAAGGCCATCCGACTCCCTGCTGACAATCCAAGAAGGAATTCAACGAATGCAGATGTCCGTCAAAGGCTGAAAACCCAAGGCTCTTGGAGAGTCGAGGGAAGACAGCTGGCAGAACGCTACGGCCTAAATGATATGCATCCAGAAATGCTGGTTCTCCCTGGAACAGCCGGACCCTACATCCGCGACGCTAATGTCCGGTTCAACGACAAGCTAATCCGGGATTGTTGCCCCAAGAACAGCTGGATCCCTGAGGAACTGAAAGCCAATGCCTTAGAAACACTAAGCCTACTGCCTACCCCCAAAATCACCATCTGGACAGATGGTTCAGTCCAGGATTCCTTCAGAAATGGCGGCAGCGGGGCTGTCATAACCGACCGCAAAGGAAGCACCCTGGCAACCACTCGAAAGCCTGCTGGACTGTTCTGCTCTAGCTATAGGGCAGAAATGGTAGCCATCCACCGGGGACTGCTCTGGGCTAAGCAAAATCTTACAGGCGGCGGCACAATTCATCTCTGTACGGACTCACAGTCAGCCATTCGCTCTTTGCGAGCTGGCCCTCTCACCCAGCACCTTCGCATCGCCTCACAGATCTGGACACTCATCAAAGATCTTAGCGACAGCGGGCACTTCCTAATCTTTCAGTGGGTGCCCAGTCACGTCGGCCTTCGGGGCAATGACCTGGCGGACAGTGCTGCTAAGGAAGCCTCCACCCACCCTCAAACCGGTGTCCCTACAGACTTCACTACTGCAAAGGCCGCCGTCAAGCGGTCTGTCAGGGAAAAGCGTCTGAATCAATCCCGGATGGCCGACACTGAACAAATCTTTGTCGGTGCAAAACCAGTTGACCCCCATTTAGAGACAGGCCTTATGCGACGGGAACGAGTCATTCTGTCGCAACTCCGCTGCAAGGGCCATTCCCTCCTACTCCGGGCCTACCGGCATCGTATCAGGGTATGTTTTAGGGATTTTTTTCGGGGGGGCTCGGGGGGGGCCCCCCCCCCCGAGCCCGAGGGGGGGAGAAAGTTTCCGGGGGTGGCAGATTTTTTGCAAAAAATGAGCCAAAAACTGGTATTGTGGCGTATTTTGCACGGAGAAACTTTGAAAGTTCTCAAAAATGCCAGGATTTCAGCTAAAAATAGCTATTTTTACGAAAAAATCTTCGGCGAAGCCGAAAATTTTTTGAAAATTTGCCTATTTTTGGCAAAAATTTGGGCACCCAAAAAATCCCGGGAGGGGGCGATTTCGGGGGGGGAAGGCATTTTCGGGGGGGGGGGAAGGTCAATTTCGGGGGGGGGCCCGCCCCCCCCCCCCCTGTAAAAAATACCCTGCGTATAGGCCTAGCCGATTCTCCTAATTGTCCCAACTGCCCTGACCTAGAAGAAACCTTGTCCCATCTCTTGCTCCACTGCCCCTCAAAACAGACTGCAAGGGAACGCTGGTTCGGCCCCGGCCCGTCACTGGAAGTCCTCTCGGGGTGCCCTCCCAAGGTGATAGGGTTCCTCCGGGATGTGGGTCGGCTATAGCCGATCCAGTCATATTGAGATCCATCTCAGTAGACCCAGGAAGAAAGAAGAAGATATGAATCGTTACCTTATTTCACTACTACTGTAGTACATATATTCGTACTGTCCTGTAGTTTCGTATACTCACCCGTTTCCATAGCAGCAGGGGCAGGTGCTTCTTCAGGATTATCAAACGGACCAGGTGGGTCCAGATTTTGGGGAGCACTGGAGGTGGAAGGCTGCTGGGACGCAGCGTCAGGATTAGCCTCTGACGGCTGTGATGCAGAGCTGGCCGCCTTTTTTCCAGGAGGCGGCCTTTTCGGAGGCAACTTCGGCATAACGGCAACAAAGAAGAAAGAAGAGGTGAATAGTAAATTTATAGTTCCTGAAATATAAACAGCATATCCATGTTAATTAGCAAATCGCCAAATCGAAAATTTTTCCGTTTCCTCATGGGATTACATTTGATACCAAATCTGCTCGATTTTGGATTGATTTTTGACCATTTTCGACCAGTCCGGACCCATGGACCAGGGCACGCAGGCCACTAGAAAAATTTAAAGGAGTCCTACAAAGAAAAAATTTTTCGCCTCAACACGGGCTTTCATTTGATACAAAACTTGACCACATTTGGAAATTTTGATTTTGCGCCATTCTGGGCCCGGACCCCTGTCCAGGGCGCCACAGGGGCCCGGACCAAGCAACTATATAGCAAGCTTAGCAAAAAAAAATCACCCGAAATTTTAACAAAAAAAATCACCCCACCCTGACTCACAGGAAAGTCGCAGAGACCCAATTTTTTGCATGGTGATAGCCACACATCTCGACATTACAGCCTGTGAGTTTGAGCCCCTAGGCCCTCTCCATGCGTTCAGGGCAGACCTTTAAGTGAGGGTACCCAAAAGTGACCTCAAAAACGTTCATGGCCGAAGTTCGAATTTCGGCTGCTATTTTCTAAGGGGAAACCCTAGGCAACCCATATTGTGCATGTGACATGTCCTGACTATGGGCTATCGATACATATATAGAAGTTCCCAGTTGGACCTCTGAGCCGTCCTTGGGTGAGTGATTTTTTTTGTTAAAATTTCAACAAATAAAAAATCATTTTTATGTTTCGTTACTGAAGTCAGAACAGCAGCTAGAGCAAAACTAACGTCAAAATCGAGCTCAGCGACCTCGAAAACCCTTATATACGTTGTTTTTGAGGTTGTCTAACACTTCTGGGAGTCCAACCTGGTACCAGCCGGGCATGGCCGTCCGACGAAACGTGATCCCAGAAGTTAGTATTCAGCCCAAGTTACCTAAAAACTAATGCCAGATTTGAATTCAGCGCCCTCGAAAAACGCCCTAGGACATGTTTATAGCCACTTCGGACGGTCCGTGGTACCTGGGAGGGTCCGGACGGTCCGGCAGGGGAGTGACCGTGAGTCATACCCCCAGCACATACAAAGTTCTGAGTTTCTCTGCCAAAATGCCTGGAAATAGGTTATAATCACTCCACAAACACGAAACAACGTTAGCCCAAACGAACACTTTAGATCCACCAGACTTCATACTGGACGCTGTCGGGGGCCGTCAGTTACCACTAAGACTTCGGCGGGGCCAGTTGCCTTAGTTGGAGCACTAGGCTAGCGGTTTGGGGTTCTAAATATATTACGTTATTTAGTGCGCTCTATCCAAAACTGATGAGAAAAAGTTGCTAGCTGCTCTCTGGGATCCGATCCGCCACTGATTTTTTTGTTAACGGGTGATTTTTTATTTGTTAAACCTTTAACAAAAAAAATCACACATTTTCGTCTACTGCTACTTACTGGTAGGTGGTAGAGCAACGAAACTGGGGTGGTTTTAAAGCTTAGCCCAAGACCTATCCATGGGTCCTCAAAGTAATCGATTTGGTTTAGTTTTGCGAAAGTTCCAGCCAAAAATCCGAATTTTGATTTTTTTTGTTAAGCTTGCTATACATACGCATAACCCATGCTGCAGTCTTCTTTGACCGATCCCACACGCCAAATATGAACTGGCTTATTTTACTGGGGGGGTGGGGGGTCCGCCCCCATTCGGCAACCTCCCCCTTATTCGAGGATCCTCCCATAACCCGAAAAAATTGCCAAACTTGATCATTTTTACCCTAAATTTTCGAGAAATTTGCCGGAATTTGCGTTGCCGGATTTTTAACGAAATTGTCGCTATTTTAGCTTAAAAAACACCTAAAATTAAATTAGTCATGTTTTAGCTAACTTTTAAACTTTTTTCAGAAATATGCCCCCAATTCTTGGTAAGCCAGGGTGGGGCGACTTGGAAGCAATTTTAAGCCAAAATGTTCGACAATTTTTTCAAAACATGACCAGTTTTCGACAAAGTTTAGCTAACTCTGGCCAAAAAAGGACTGGGCGGGTTAGCGGGGATAACCAAAAGTGGGGGGGGGGAGGGAAAGTAAAAACTCTGGGAGGGGGTAAAGTTGTTAAAAATTGTGGGGGAAAGCCGCCCCCCATAGGCATAGGTGTAACAGGGATTTGAGGTGGGGGCCTCCTGCACACTCCCCTCCCCGAACTCAACTACTCCCCCCAAGCCGCTGGGCTTATTCTAGGGATTTTTGCTTGGGGGGGGGGCTCCTTGGGCCCCCCAAAAGTCCGAGGGGCAAGGAATTTTTTGGGGGGGCGAAAAGTTTTCGAAAAATATGCTAAAAATAGCGCTATTTTTCTGGCATATACTATAAAGGTTGATTTTTATAGCAAAAATAAGCGGATTTAGTGTTGAAAGGGGCTAAACTTGAGTAAAAATCTCCGGCGAAGCCGGAAAATTTCTGAACATTTGGCCCTCTACTCTGAGTGATTTTTTCAGGGCAAAATTTGGTACCAAAAGGGGCGCCCACTCTTTTGGGGGGGGGGCGATTTTGGGGGGGGGGGCAATTTTGGGGGGAGGGTGTTTATGGGGGGGGGGGGCATCCCGCCCCCCCACTAGAATAAGCCCAGAGCCGAGCTCAAACTCCCCTCCCTCCCCTAAAATTATGCCCAAATCAATTACAAAATGCAAAATTTTTGAACAAAATTCGAAAAAATGCTATAATCAGCTATAAACAGCTGAAGATGGTTACTTATAGCGATTAAAAGGGATTATACGCAATTATAAACCACAATCTGGGCTAATTTAAGCATATTTTAGCACAAATTTGTCGATTTTCAAGCCCTATTTTCGCATACGAAAACTATTGACAGAAGCTTTTGAGTACGTTTAATCTGTGCATCGAAAAAGGAGCATTTTTAGCTAAAAACTTGGATACAATACAGTTTAGGGGAGATCCTCATCCTCCCCCTCCCCCAAATTTCGGATTTTGGTGGGGTCCCCCGAGCCAAATTTGGACCTTCCACTACCCCCGAACCCCAACCCCCCAACGACCCCCCCCAGCCAAACCTCCCCCCAAAAAATTTTCATTTTGCATGCCAAACATCATATTTTCAGCCATTGACAATGCCGAAAAGCATAAAACTAAGTATTATGCCATTATTATTAATTATGACATTAGACAGTGTTTTTAAACTCGAAAACTTGATTGCCAACATGTTTCTGAGTCCACAATAGCCAATATTGAGCTTAGAAGTCCATAAAACCGTTACAGTATATATATTTCTCGCGATAATAAACACGTTAAGCCAAAAATTTGGACTTTTTTGAAAAATTTTGCAAAATGTATATACCCTAAAAATGCCCAAAATTTCGGCCAATTTCCCCCCCCCCCCCCCATAAGGAGGGAGGGTCCAGGGCATAGGTGTAAGGTGGGGGGGGGGGGTAGCCCCCCCAAGCATTTTTTCAACCCCCCCCCCCAGAATTTTTGGGGGGGCCCCCCCCCCCCCCCCACACCATCCCATTCTCCGACGTCCCCAAAATAAGGACTGTTTTTTCTTTGGGGGGGGGGGGGGGGGGGTAGTCGCGCCGAAGGCGCGAAAATTGGCCAAAAATTTTTAGGGTAAATTTTGCAAAAATTTTCAAAAAGTCCCAAATTTTTGGCTTAATGTACTTGTTATTGCGAGAAATACAAGTTTTTAATAGTTTTATGGACTTTTTGACTGAATATTAGCCTTCTTTAGAACCTAGAAACACCTTGACAATCAAGTTTTACAGTTTAAAACCACTGTCTAATGTAAAAATTACTTCATGATTCGATGTTTATTAGTATTACAAACGGCTGAAAACATAGATGTGTTAGGGGGGGGGGGTGGGGCCCCCCCCCCCCCAAATTACAAATTTTAGCGCGCCCCCCCCCCCCAGATTTTTCAGACTTTAGCTAGGCCGCCCCCCCGATTTTTGGACAAAAAGTGGCCAAAAATGGCAAAAAAATCGAAAATTTAGGGTTTTTTTGGGAAATTTGGCGGTCCCCCCCCCCCATTTTCTTCCCCTCCGTCGGAAAAATCCCCCCCCCCCCCAGATTTTTTGCCCAGCCACACCTATGGCTGAAAATGCGATTTTTGACATAAAAATTGAAAAAAGTTTTCGGGGGAGGGTTGGGGGGGGGTCCTGGGGGGGGGTTGGGGGGGTCTCCAGAGGGCACCCCCAGAAAATGTTGGGGGGGAGCCCCCCCCCCCCCACATCTCCGTTACACCTATGGTCCAGGGGACCCCCAAAAATTTGTGGGGGGGGGGTGGAAAAAATGGCTGGGTGATTACAAAGCATGAACTGACATTTAGCTAACAGCACACGATTTTTCGCTAACCAAATACTATACCCATACACGATATCAAATATTAAATTTTATACACTCTTTTTATACGCTTCTGCCAAACAGTCTGAATGATTAATGAAAATTACAGGCGTGGCTTGTGGATTGCAGCACTCAAAGAAATTATTCAATTCGTGGAGTTTTGCATGTATCTAAAATGAGTCCTGCTGTACAACTAAGCTTCGGCAGGCCCCACAGAGAGTTGGAGTCAAACGAAGCGGACAGGATCATAAATGGGTGTTTTCCTTCTGCTCGGTTTAGGGTATCCTTGTCCATCCGTCTATACTACACAGTAGGAGAAAGAGCAAAGGGAAGCCTGGACAGGCGGTGGTACCTCTCCTGGGTATTTAAGGTCGTAGCACTACTGTATCGGTGTATCTAATCAACCCTATTTCCGATCGCTTTGGATCTCTACGCAGGACTCACGAACTGTCAACTTGTCAAGCTTTGAACGTGAATAACTCTGTCACCGTTTGATTTTGAACACTAATATTTTGTCTTGTTTTAGAGAACATAGGGGCATATATACTATGTGTGAAAATAAGCGAAATCCGTGACTATCGATTTTTGACCAAAGTGATCTTAAGGTGGTGGTAGGTATCCTTTTGCGCAGTGTTTTTTGAAACACTGTAACTTCAGCCAAATGTGTAACGACACCAACTTTCACATTTTAGATAGCTCAAAGGTTGTGTCACAAAGCAAAATGTTCATTTCGATGTTCTCTTTCCAGCCATCACAACCAATCCGATGTCTGGACTACGTACTGAAAGATTAGCGGCAAATCCCAAAATTTCTTGTCCTTTTACCCAAAAATGCGGGACTGGTCCCGCAATGTTAAAGAGCTCCGAAAGTTTCGTCTATTTTCACAACAAATTGAAGCCTGTAATGTCGAATTTACACAAAGCGATACCAGCACCTCAAGTTGAGAACCACATACAAGTTTTGCTCACAGAGTAAACAAATCGAGCTGACTCCTACTACACCGATAATAATACCTGACTTGTGCTAGACGCGAACATTTTAGCAGCTCCCAGAGATAGAACTGGGTCACCGGGTCAGTTACTCAGTTCGGGGCACTTTCTGGACCGGGTCACCGGCTCCACAGCTTCGACCCGGTCTTGACCTGGCTTTCTGAATTTACCTCAAATTTTAGAAGCTTTTGGCTTACCAAGCTAAAATTTTAGCTTAAATTTTTGCTCGATGTGCAATATTAATTTGCTTTTTTCTTATACTTTACTCTTGAACATTTACGCAATTTGAGGTTATTTGAATCTATCAATGGCAGATTATTGTTTAGCTTTATCGGTTTCATGATTACTGCATAAGTCATTGCAGATTACTTTCGCAGCCAAGATAAATGTTGAAGATAAGTGAACAATTTAATTTAATTTAACGCAATACATAATAAAACAAAATTTTTTATACTACTCATATTAGACCTTGCAAAATTTCGCTGACGAATAAATTATTGGCTTTGCCAACCCATTTCTGCAGAAATTTAGAAAATGCAATAAATACTGTTAAAAAACCTAGAGCATATTTACGGTCGGGGTGGTGACGGAACATGGAAGCCAAAAATTTGGCGTTCTAGGTCTACCGCAAAATCAAATTTTTGCAGCTTCTTGAATTTTCTGGAAAACCGGGTCACCGGATCAAACCTAAAGGACCCGGTTCCATCACTGGGCTCACAGGCTAATTTGTGTTTTCAATTTCAGTGTTCATGTTTAACTGCAAGAAAGACTCAACAAAAGAAATTCAATCTAAATATGAAATAGCAATCGTACGACAACGAGCACATCCAACCAACGCATAGCTTTCCTATAGTATATCCTGGTAAACCATAGGAATCCAATGAATGACGGAAAATGCGGAAACCAAATTAAACGACATAACAAGCTTGGAGTGCGAAACCACGATTTTTTGCTAAATTTGCACAGATACTTGACTAGGAGACCGTATAAGAAAACGAGCAAATACCAACCAAGTCCGACTTGGAGCTGCTCTACGACGCGGCTTCAGGAACTAATAAGCATGGGCATGGCTGAAACCGTTAGCAGGATATTAAATAATCATAGCATTGTAGCAACAATTCTGTGTGAACGGATCATCGGAGAAAATGTTGAAAACGGATTCTGACGAGGTCATGGTGAAATTAATTTTTCCCTAATAATTTCTCGTCCCTGAAAAATATCACCAGGGAAATTTTTTCCGCAGGGAAAGTTTGTACAGGGAAACTTTAACCATCACATCGTCACTTGTTTAAGCATGCTTTGGTTGTGAACGGAAGAAACGAATGGAGATGGACTGGACCCGTAATAAATAACCCAAATTTAGGTTTTGCTTCTCTGCTCCCTGCTTGCCAGCACCAGTTAAGGGGGGTCCATTTTTTGCCGATTTTTCGAACATCTCCGATTTCGCTCATTTTCACATATATTGTTCCTTGAGTGGGATATTTTAACGAGTTTTCGAATTAAACTCGTATCTCTTTCGGTTGTTGAGTAATTTCACATCATAGTTGGGGTCTGCATGTGTTAAACATAGGAAACAGAAAAAGTGGTGATTTTATTCTTGCACCAGAAAGATCTCTCGATGAACGTTCATGAAATTGTACAATTTTGTATTTAGGTTGTAGCTACGATCATGAACTGCGGTGCGCTGGAAGTAGAATTTTGATTTAGGCCCCTAAAATTTTTAAAAAAATTTTTATTTATCGCAAACAGTGAAAAATCGTCAAATTTCAACGTTTCTTGCAGCTGAAAAGTGGGGTCTTCTAAAACAATTGTAAAATACTCTAATTCAAAGGCCTAAATAAAAATTCTAACTCCAGGGTTCCGTAGTATTTGAATTGGCGGTTCCAATGATACGAATGGATCCATTCTATCCTTTACCAGTTTCGAGATCTTTTTGGCGCAAAAATGGGCATTTTTAGCAAAATTTTTAAAATTTCGGTTTTTTCGAAAACTTGGCTAAATTCCGACAACAGCATGGTCCTAAACTGCCTATTTTCTATTCCAACTTGTGTATGCATGTCTTCGGATCTATTTGCAGCATAAATTATGCTGATAGCTGCGTCCAGTACTTCTCAGCGTGCCAAACGGGACCCTGGAACCCCGAATTTCACAAAACAGCGATTTTAAAAATTTTTCAAAATATGGCATATTATACATCAATCGAAAGCTCTCATTGCAGGGATGAATTCTTCTCATGGAACTATGGCCAGAAATGCTTCTATTTTAAGTTAACCGCTGTTAAATGTTTCATTAGATCAGGAGGAACAAGGGCCTTGTTTTTCCGAGAAATTCTTTAGAGAAGCTCCTGATCAAGCCCATCTGGCTGGAAACTGTACGAAAATGCTTTTCTTAATAGTTTGTAAAGGTGTATAACAAAATAAGCTAAAAACGTGAAGTTAATTTGCGAAACTTTGCCTCAGTTGGCTGCAGCACCCTTGTGCTCGCTCATATTCAAATTGCACACAGTTGACGGCTCGTAACTTACGGAGAACTGAACAAAACAACTCAAAATTTAAACTTGATATGCACGACATATGTGGCTAACTTATGTGTGAAAACGAGCGAAATCCGTCACCTAAGAATTTTTCATGATGGACCCCCCCCCTTAAATAAGATCCTGCTATTCTTTGCCTTTTCGGATGATGACTGTAGAAAACTTGTTTCTGTGAAATATATGACGCAGGATTTCGTTGCCTCCAGAATTCAATCCAACAAGACATCCACGTGAAATATTTCCTTTTATAGATTATATTATATATAATCTATATAATCTATATATTATATATAGATTTTATTCAAAATTATACAAAAGTGCTTGCTAACTTTAATACGAACAATCAAACTAAATTGTATGGTGCAAATCGTCATCGCGACCGCCTTTCCATTTCAGGGGTATTGGAAAAAATGTTGGGGAAGGAGCCTCCCCCACCCCAAACGAAATTGCTGCTGAAGTTGTGGTAGTAAATAATGGACCACGAAGCAGTGAAGGCTGCTCCGGATCCGTTATCGGACAAGTGGGAAAGCTGGGCCGCTTTTGAAACGTTAGCTGGTTGCAAACCCAGAAAAGCTACCACAGTCTACTAAGTATATCGTTTCCTGTGTGCAGACAGAGTGATACACACGGGAATCTTACACCAACCAGGAATGCAGCTCCTGTTCAGAATTCAGACTACCTGCAGGTCCGTCGAAACTTTCACACTGCACACTTTCAGGTGCACTCTCACACCACATGGACATTGTAAAAATTTCAAATTTTTCCACCAGGAAGTAATTTCAGAAGAAAAACCTTTTACTCGTAAAGTTGCAATCCGAATTCCATTACAGCATAATTTGCCAATTTGAAAAAAGTACTTAAAATTGAATAGACTTGTTATCGTGTGGTTATTGTATTTCATCATACGTTATGGTGTTTTATCGCCTAGTTAGCTAAGTGTCAGCTCATGTCTTGTAATAGAAATGTCAAAGCCAATTTATCATAGGTCGAACCATAGGTGTAAGGTGGGGGAGGGTTGGGGGGGGGGGGTAGCCCCCCCCAAGCCTTTTACAACCCTCCCCCAAAACTTTTTTTGGGGGGGGGAAGTCCCCCCAACTGGGGGGGGGGGGTAGTCGCGCCGAAGGCGCGAAAAATGGCCAAAAATTGGGTATTTTTTGGGTAAATTTTGAAAAAATTTTCAAAAATGTCCAAATTTTTGGCTTAAACTGTTTATTATTATGAGAGATACACGTTTTTAACTGTATTATGGATCCTATGACTCAATATTGACCTTATTTTGGACTTGGAAACATGTTGGCAATCAAGTTTTTGAGTTTAAAACCACTGTCTAATGTTAAAATTACTTTATGGTTAGATGTTTTTTATCATTAGAAACGGCTGAAAATGCGATTTTTGGCATAAAAAATGAAAAATTTTTTTGGGGGAGGGTTGGGGGGGGTCCTGGGGGGGGGGTTGGGGGGGGTCGCCAGAGGGGGCCCCCCCCAGAAAATGTTGGGGGGGGAGCCTCCCCCACCCCAAATCTCCGTTACACCTATGGGTCGAACCAAACCAACCTCCCCCATAGGTGTAACCATAGTTTCCTTTGGGGGGGGGGGGGGGGGGGTTGGGGGGGTGTCCCCCCCAAAGTTTTGACCAAATTTACCCCCCCCCCCCCCCCAGATTTTTTGACGTACCCTCCCCCACCGGCTGGCTACCCCCCCGAACCCCCCCCAACGATTTTTGGACCCAAAAAGTTAGCTAAATTTGGTCGAAAAATGGTCATTTTTTGAAAAATTTTTCTAAAATTTTGACCTAAAATCGCTTTAAAACGGTGCAAAAGCGCCTAAAACGTTAAGAACAAGCCTTATTTTGATGAAAAAAGGGCTAAATTACAGAAAATTTTGCATTTTTTGGCCATTTTTCGAAATTTCTGAGGTCCAAATTCTGGGGGGGGGTTGGGGGGGGGGTACCCCCCATCACATTTCGGAGGTCGGCCAAGATTTACCCCCCCCCCCCCAGACCCAAAGTTCCAGGGAAACTATGGGTGTAACGGAGATTTGGGGTGGGGGAGGCTCCCCCCCCCCAACATTTTCTGGGGGGGACCCTCTGGCGACCCCCCCAACTCCCCCCCAGGATCCCCCCAACCCTCCCCCAAAAAAATTTTCATTTTTTATGCCAAAAATTGCATTTTCAGCCGTTTCTAATGATGAAAAACATCTAACCATAAAGTAATTTTAACATTAGAGAGTGGTTATAAACTCAAAAACTTGATTGCCAACATGTTTCCAAGTCCAAAATAGGCACAATATTGAGTCATAAGACCCATAATACAGTTAAAAACGTGTATTTCTCATAATAATACACAGTTTAAGCCAAAAATTTGGGCATTTTTGAAAATTGTTTCAAAATTTACCCAAAAAATACCCAATTTTTGGCCATTTTTCGCGCCTTCGGCGCGACTACCCCCCCCAGTTGGGGGGGGGGGGGGGGGCCCCCCCCCAAAAAGTTTTGGGGGTGGGGTTGAAAAAAAGGCCAACCCCCCCCCCCTTACACCTATGACCTCCCCCACCCCAGCTCCATCACTCATAGGTGAACCACCTGTTTGGGTTGGGGCTGGGGCCAGTGGCGGCGCCAGGGGGGGCCCGGGGACCATAGGTGTGTTAGCACACGAAGCCCATTTCTAGAAAACAATTAGAAAACAATTATTTTTTTCTAATTGTTTTCTAATTGTTTTCTAATGCACAGATATATTTTCTAATTGTTTTCTTAATGTTTTCTAATTTAGAAAACAATGAGAAAGTATTGAAATTTTATTTTCTAATTATTTTCTTATTATTTTCTAGTTGTTTTTTGTTATAAGAAAACAATTAGAAAACAAACGAAATTTTTTTCTAATTGTTTTCTAAAAGTTGCGGATACGCGTATTAACGTTAGTTTTATCACTCTTATGGTTTGTAATTAAAGCGTTGCTAGTCGATTCCAAGACATAGAAAGAAATAAAAAGCCAGACATGTTCTCTCTTGATTGCAATAGAAATTATTGAGATAGAGATATTGACACTAAAGTTATGAATTTTTGAAACATTATATACCATTATCCAGCCATTTCAGGAACAATGTTTTCCAAATAATGTTGACCCTGCCATTGACTGTAGAGGAGAGCCGGAAAGCTAAAAATCGGCGTGTGGGCTTCTATTGAGGTCGTTATTCTGCTTGCCAAATATTACTGCAATAGCTTCACCCGTTAGGCCACGGCGGTCGTGCTCGTGGCTTTTTCCCGAAATTTTGACGGTTTTTTCCCGATTTATTATATATACTGCTGTTCAAATATCGTCGAAGCTTAACATAAATCACACAGACAATATATATAGGGCGGCAGACTGATTAAATTTGAGTGCTACTTCCACATTTTGGCTTCGTCATTTCTTCGTCATTTTTATTCTGGCGTCGTCAAAACTATTCTTCATTTTTCATTCATATATATATTACGTATATATATATATATATATATATATATATATATATACATATATATATATATATGTTTTGCAAACTTCGAATAATCCTTAGTATTTTTCCGATTTCGGGAGGTCAACTTTGGTTAAGTACGTATATACGTATCATAGGGGTCGCGACAGCGTTCCCTATAATATGTGTGAAAAGTTGCTGGAGACCCTGTAAAATAAGCTGCGCTGAAGCTGCGCAAAATCCTGCGCAGATTTCATGCGCAAATTGTAGAGCACATCGAGTTTAGTATGTTTGCAAAGTTTAAGCCCCGTATCACTTACCGTTAACAAGTTGCGCCCCGGATCGGTTATGGCGGCGATGTTTTTTTCCGGTTTCTCCTATTTGATGGTTGTATTGTACATAATTTTCGCCGCTTTCACGTGAACTGCAGCGGTGGGCCAACCTAAAGGGCTATAGGGTCTATTAGTACCCTCTAAAGAATTTAAGAATCGCAACTTTTTTGCGCGCAGCGCCGCAGTGGCGCCGCAAAGTCGGCTCAGAGCGAAAAGTGACCATTTTTGTGGTCGACGTCGCTCAGGTCGAACGTTACGAGCTGGAGCTGATTACTTTATATATTCAGAAATTACATAATATATTGAACTAACTAACGGTCCAGGTTGCGTTTCTCTATCACTTCCCTAGCGACTACATTGTCCCGTCAAAAATGGCGAAAATTCGAAAAATGAAAAATCGAAATTTCTCGCTATCTATTCAACTTTAAAAGCTCAAATCTTTCATATATACAATGGTTTTCTGGCACGGAGAACCGATTCCCTCAGTCAGTTTTATCGTCAGACCCACCCATCTTGCTGGGCTGGTTCCACTTTGCCATCGGGAGGGTCAAGTTCAAGTTCAAGTCGGAAACCGCTTCCTGGAGGTCCATAGTAAGCATTACCTGGCCTCAAAACTTTGTCTATTGGGGTTTTCTGTTGCGCCCAGCTCATTCCCGGTATCCGTTTTGCCGTCCGACGTACCTGTTTTGCTGGGCTGGCAAGATGGCCCAGTGTTTTTTTTTCGCCGACGGCTTATGTGTAACGTTACACACCTCTCCAAAATTTTTTGCTATTTTTCAGAAAAAAGTGTGTAACTACCTAAAAATTCCTAATTTAAGCGCGTTTTGCTTCACACATGTATACAATTTTATAGTTAACAAAATTATTCCGTTAAAAAATTATAAGTAAAATTTTAACATCTTATTTACAGCAATATTTGGAGTTTCACCAAATCAGATCGACAAAATTAAAAAATTGAGCAGTTACATCGATGATTTGCATTTATTGGTTTTGACATTCCCGCCTTAATTTTCTCATAACTGAAATTTTCACCTATTTTAGCACAAGAACGAACAAATATAGCAAATATAATATGCATACTTAAATAATACCGACCCCCCTTATGTGGAAACAAATGAATGAGCATTGGAAAAAGTTCCGGCCATTTGGTAAAATTTGTCCAAAATTTTGGTGTAACGTTACACAGTCGCCAAAATTTTTTTGGTGTTTTCCAGAAAAAAACACTTTTTTTTACCCTAAATTTTCAAAAAATTTTCCGGCTTCGCCGGATTTTTAACGAAATTTTCACTATTTTAGCCTAAAAACCACTTAAAATTAATCATTTTTTAGCGATTTTTACACATGTTTACACGAAAAACCCACAAAAATTCCAAAATTTTTTCCAAAATATGCCCTCCCATTTAGGATCAGCCCCCCCATCGATGGGGGCCCCCATGAAGCCCCCCCATAAATTTTTGCCTAAAAATAGAGCCAGTGTAGAGTGCTGTGGTGGGGTGGGGACTTATAGGCGATTTTGGGTCTAAAATAAAATATTTCAAAAGTGGTCAAATTTGGTATCAAATGAAAGCCCTAAATGAGCTGAGCAACTCTTGACATGGCACCATCCACCAAATGTTGCTGTGTCGGATTTATGTCTTTCTCAATTGGAATTTAAAGGATAGACATAGGCCCAACACACATATTACCTCTTTTGTGGGGAGCAATTCTGTTACATGTACATATATATATAGTCAAGCTGGAAAAAACCAACTTTCCGTATGAGCTACAGGTATGACCTCTTATATGTAGGAGTTTAATAGCCTATCTTAAAGACTACCCTAGAGGCTGTATTATTGTAGCTCCCGCTGCCTCTCAGCAAATTGTTTGGGACTTTTAAAATTTTGGAAATTTTAATCCCAACATGGGGGTTAGACAGGGTCAACTTTGGGGGAGGGGTCAGCCTGAACTACTGGAAAGACCCAGCCCAAAACGGATTACAGTTTCACAGAGGACATGTCTCGAACTTCACGATGGTGTATGCAATTTGGCTCTAGCGCCTGTGGTGCGACCTGGGGGTGAACTAGGACTCGGCTCGAAAAAACCTATGTGCGGGAAAAACTTAAACCAATAGCAAAGGAAAAATTCATTCATTTCTTAGCTCAATAAAGCCTCCTGCTCAATTTGGTAGAGATTTCGCCTAGGTTCAACCTTCTATGTGTAGTTCAGGTGGCCAAAATCTGACATGGTGCCTTTCAAGCCAAATTTTTCAATTTCGTCAAAAATTGCCTATTTTTCACTAAAGTTCAATCAAGTTTTCGAGTTAATCTCTTGTCTAATGTTAAAATGGTTGGATGTTTTTTAGCGTTAGCGATAGCTGAAAATGCGAGTTTTGGCATAAAAATAGAAAAATGTCTTTGGGGGAGGTTTGGGACGGTCGTGGGTAGGTTTGGGGGAGGTCTAAAAAGGGGCCCGCCCCTAAAATTCCGGGGGAGGGGGCCTCCCCCAACCCAAATCCCCGTTACACCTATATGGTTGTGGGTGGTCCAAGCCAGAGGGTCGAAATCGACATGGTGCCATTTCAAGCTTAATTTTCAATTTTTGCCTTAAAATGGGTCTACTTCGGCTATT
>JASAND010007580.1:0-11328 GCA_030248195.1 Trissonchulus latispiculum | reverse complement strand
TACTTCGTTCAGTTACGTATTATTGCTGTTCTGGGTGCTGGGGATTGCTGAGAATTGCTGAGCATTGCGGGGAATCCTGAGAATTGCTGAGCATTGGTGGGGATTCCTGAGAATTGCTGAGCATTGCTGGGATTTCTGAGGATTGCTGAGCACTGCTGGGGATTCCTGAGACTCCGCAACATTCCCCAGCAATCTCGAGCAATCATCAGAATTCCCCACAACGCTCATCAAACCTCAGCATTCCCCAGCAATGCTCAGCAATTCTCAGCAATTCCCAGCAATGTTCAGCAATCCTCAGCATTCCCCAGCAATGCTCAGCAATCCTCAACATTCCCCAGCAATCTCGAGCAATCCTCAGCATTTCCCAGCAATCCTCAGCAATCCTCAGCAATCCCCAGCAATGCTCAGCAATCCTCAGCATTCCCCAGCAATGTTCAGCAATCCTCTGAAATCCCCAGCAATCTCGAGCAATTCTCAGCAATCCTATCCACAGCAGTGCTCAGCAATCCTCAGCATTCCCCACAACGCTCAGCAATTCTCAGCAATCCCCAGCAATGTTCAGCAATCCCCAGCAATCCCAATCCCTGGGCATTGCTGGGGATTCCTGAGAATTGCTGAGCATTGCTGGGATTTCTGTGAGGGTGCACAAACATTGCTGGCTAATGTTGAGGATTCGCTGAGCACTGCTGTGGATAGGATTGTTGGAGTATTGCTCGAGGCTGCTGAGGATTGCTGAGAATTGCTGGGGATTTCTGAGGATTGCTGAGCACTGCTGGGGATTCCTGAGAATTGCTGAGCATTGCTGAGATTTCTGAGGATTGCTCGAGATTGCTGGGGATTTCTGAGGATTGCTGAGCATTGCTGGGGAATGCTGAGGATTGCTGAGCATTGCTGGGGAATGCTAAGGATTACTGAGCATTGCTGGCTAATGCTGAGAATTGCTGAGCACTGCGGTGGATAGGATGGTTGAGTATTGCTCGAGATTGCTGGGGATTGCTGAGAATTGCTGAGCATTGCGAGGATTCCTGAGGAGCTGAGCATTGCTGGGGATTCCACCTGAGAATTGCTGAGCATTGCTGGGATTTCTGAGGATTGCTGAGCACTGCTGGGGATTCCTGAGAATTGCTGAGCACTGCTGGGATTTCTTAGGATTGCTGAGCATTGCTGGCTAATGCTGAGGATTGCTGAGCACTGCTGTGGATAGGATCGTTGAGTATTGCTCGAGATTGCTGGGGATTGCTGAGAATTGCTGAGCATTGCTGGGGATTTCTGAGGATTGCTGAGCATTGGTGGGAATTTCTGGAGGATTGCTGAGCATTGCTGGCTAATGCTGAGAATTGCTGAGCACTGCTGTGGATAGGATTGTTGAGTATTGCTCGAGATTGCTGGGGATTGCTGAAATTGCTGAGCATTGCAGGTGCGCTGAGCATTGCTGGGGATTCCTGAGAATTGCTGAGCATTGCTGGGGATTTCTGAGAATTGCTGAGCATTGCTGGGATTTCTGAGGATTGCTGAGCATTGCTGGCTAATGCTGAGGATTGCTGAGCACTGCTGTGGATAGGATTGCTGAGTATTGCTCGAGATTGCTGGGGATTTCTGAGGATTGCTGAGCATTGCTGGGGAATGCTGAGGATTGCTGAGAATTGCTGGGGATTCCTGAGAATTGCTGAACATTGCTGGGATTTCTGATGATTGGAGAGCAATGCTGGCTAATGTTGAGGATTGCTGAGCACTGCTGTGGATAGGATTGTTGAGTATTGCTCGAGATTGCTGGGGATTGCTGAGAATTGCTGAGCATTGCTGGGGATTGCTGAGGATTGCTGAGAACTGCTGGGGATTCCTGAGAATTGCTGAGCATTGCTGGGATTTCTGAGGATTGCTCGAGATTGCTGGGGATTTCTGAGGATTGCTGAGCATTGCTGGGGAATGCTGAGGATTGCTGAGCATTGCTGGGGAATGCTGAGAATTGCTGAGCATTGGTGGGGATTTCTGAGGATTGCTGAGCATTGCTGGGGAATGCTAAGGATTACTGAGCATTGCTGGCTAATGCTGAGAATTGCTGAGCACTGCTGTGGATAGGATTGTTGAGTATTGCTCGAGATTGCTGGGGATTGCTGAGAATTGCTGAGCATTGCGGGGGATTCCTGAGAATTGCTGAGCATTGCTGGGGATTCCTGAGAATTGCTGAGCATTGCTGGGATTTCTGAGGATTGCTGAGCACTGCTGGGGATTCCTGAGAATTGCTGAGCATTGCTGGGATTTCTGAGGATTGCTGAGCATTGCTGGCTAATGCTGAGGATTGCTGAGCACTGCTGTGGATAGGATTGTTGAGTATTGCTCGAGATTGCTTGGGATTGCTGAGAATTGCTGAGCATTGCGGGGGGTTCTTGAGAATTGCTGAGCATTGCTGGAGATTTCTGAGGATTGCTGAGCACTGCTAGGGATTCCTGAGAATTGCTGAGCATTGCTGGGATTTCTGAGGATTGCTGAGCATTGCTGGCTAATGCTGAGGATTGCTGAGCACTGCTGTGGATAGGATTGTTGAGTATTGCTCGAGATTGCTGGGGATTGCTGAGAATTGCTGAGCATTGCTGGGGATTTCTGAGGATTGCTGAGCATTGCTGGGGATTCCTGAGAATTGCTGAGCATTGCTGGGATTTCTGAGGATTGCTGAGCATTGCTGGCTAATGCTGAGGATTGCTGAGCACTGCTGTGGATAGGATTGTTGAGTATTGCTCGAGATTGCTGGGGATTGTTGAGAATTGCTGAGCATTGCTGGGGATTTCTGAGGATTGCTGAGCACTGCTGGGGATTCCTGAGAATTGCTGAGCATTGCTGGGATTTCTGAGGATTGCTGAGCATTGCTGGCTAATGCTGAGGATTGCTGAGCACTGCTGTGGATAGGATTGTTGAGTATTGCTCGAGATTGCTGGGGATTGTTGAGAATTGCTGAGCATTGCTGGGGATTTCTGAGGATTGCTGAGCATTGCGGGGGATTCCTGAGAATTGCTGAGCATTGCTGGGGATTCCTGAGAATTGCTGAGCATTGCTGGGATTTCTGAGGATTGCTGAGCACTGCTGGGGATTCCTGAGAATTGCTGAGCATTGCTGGGATTTCTGAGGATTGCTGAGCATTGCTGGCTAATGCTGAGGATTGCTGAGCACTGCTGTGGATAGGATTGATGAGTATTGCTCGAGATTGCTGGGAATTGCTGAGAATTGCTGAGCATTGCTGGGGATTTCTGAGGATTGCTGAGCATTGGTGGGAATTTCTGAGGATTGCTGAGCATTGCTGGCTAATGCTGAGAATTGCTGAGCACTGCTGTGGATAGGATTGTTGAGTATTGCTCGAGATTGCTGGGGATTGCTGAGAATTGCTGAGCATTGCGGGGGATTCCTGAGAATTGCTGAGCATTGCTGGGGATTCCTGAGAATTGCTGAGCATTGCTGGGGATTTCTGAGGATTGCTGAGCACTGCTGGCTAATGCTGAGAATTGCTGAGCACTGCTGTGGATAGGATTGTTGAGTATTGCTCGAGATTGCTGGGGATTTCTGAGGATTGCTGAGCACTGCTGGGGATTCCTGAGAATTGCTGAGCATTGCTGGGTTTTCTGAGGATTGCTGAGCATTGCTGGCTAATGCTGAGAATTGCGGAGCACTGCTGTGGATAGGATTGTTGAGTATTGCTCGAGATTGCTGGGGATTGCTGAGAATTGCTGAGCATTGCGGGGAATCCTGAGAATTGCTGAGCATTGTTGGGGATTCCTTAGAATTGCTGAGCATTGCTGGGATTTCTGAGGATTGCTGAGCACTGCTGGGGATTCCTGAGAATTGCTGAGCATTGCTGGGATTTCTGAGGATTGCTGAGCATTGCTGGCTAATGCTGAGGATTGCTGAGCACTGCTGTGGATAGGATTGTTGAGTATTGCTCGAGATTGCGGGGGATTCCTGAGAATTGCTGAGCATTGCTGGGGATTCCTGAGAATTGCTGAGCATTGCTTGGAATTTCTGAGGATTGCTGAGCATTGCTGGGGAATGCTGAGGATTGCTGAGCACTGCATTGTATAGAGGAGTTGAGTTAACAGACTTATGTAAGTGTAACCAGATTCTGGTATAAAGAGTAAAAAGAGAATAAATCCCGGTTCTGAGTTGGTAGAGTTAAGAATAGTTAAACTTAAAAGTTATTTTTGCTCATACATTGATTGACATTGGGCCTTTTCGCGCGCACGGTTAAAAGAGTTAAACAACTCATTTGTACTGGCCAGCAGAGTTAAACGAGTTAAAAAATTTGAACTCTACTCTTTTCGCGCGAAGAGGTCCGTTGATACATTGATAGTTCATGCACAGAAATGAGAGTAAATTCGCAAATCAATTAAAAATGAAACTTTCATTCATGGAGCTACAACAAACTACAAAGGACTGGTCAATTTTAGTCAATTAAATTTTATTCATTGCAAAGCCTGTGAATTGTGTTAACTATTCTAGTTTTTGTTGTGCTACCATACCAGTCGAAAAACTCGTTTGCCCTCTATGGGAAAGCTAAGGTTTAATCATAACGTTGCCTATTCTAGCTTGCGCTTCATTATACTATTTCGAGATTATAAGCCAGAGCTTAGCTAAGACCTCGATTGCAATTATTATTGTTAATAACGAATTGTGCCGGTGCAACCACCCCCCCCCCGGGAAAGATTTGCACCGGTGCAAAACTCCCGGGGGAAGAATTGCACCAGTGCAAATCTTCCGGAGGGAATATTTGCACCGTGACAGCGTCTCCGTTTTAACTATTAGGTTGAAAACATGTATGAGCAATTCCAGCCTACCATCTCCACAACTGCGTACCCACCCAACTGTTACTATGTGTTGAAGCCTAGAACATTTGATGAGCTTTGGAAATAATTCTAGCTTCCACATATGAAAGAGTGAGTGAACACAATTGTGTACTGGGTACTCAGTTGTGGAAGGGATAAGCCGTTATAATGAGATATGGTACGCAGCCTAATAACTATTTGTAAGACTTTTGTCACACTCGAAGTTTTTATGTGCTCCTAAGGGATGGCTAGGTTCAGTTTCTTCCCACACTATGAGTCGGGCAACTTCAACGATATCCAGAAGTTCGTTTACCGACTTTACCAACTTTACCAACTAATAGTTATTTTATGTTCTTTCTTAGCTTTGTAACACAGTACCGCCGTTTATAGTCAAACATGCACAATATATCAGATTAATGTTGTAAAACTGTTAAACTCTGCTTGATTTAGTTCTTGGTTGCCTTTCAGTGGAAGTAGCACAAATAAAAAATATGTTCACAATACCAACCAGTAGTGTTAGCATGCAGGTACCACAACCAGCAATCCCACAGTGGAAGGAGTAGCCCCAAGCCAGCTAGAAGGAAAATACGCACATACTTGCATTAATATCGCATATTCACAAATTTATTATTCATAATCACGATAAGTCGCGCAATTAGTCCTCTCATTTATATATAGTAAAAAGGTATGGTAGTCTGGTTCCAGCTTTAGCAGTCGTGAAAACGTTCAGAGTATAACTTTCCAATATGAAATACATCAAAATGTAAACCTTTGGAGAGAAGAGAACTCCGGGTAAAATAGCGTAATGAAGCTGTTGAATCACATTATAGCTTTATGATCACAATTTACCTACACAAGGCGCTTACCTCGATGGATTGTCCGTGCTCCCTAAAAGTTTTGTTTTCTATTTTCATGGACTGATACATGAAAAGGACAATCCCGGTTGCTGAGATAACACCTAAAATTACAATATTGTATTAGGATTTACGCAAGTCTGGATTGCTGTTTCGTATGTAGAATGCTTTTCATTAAAAATGGTGTTAACAAAAATCTTTTAATATTAATGGTATGTGGTTCCTCAAGATTTTCTGAGAATCCCCTTTGTAATACTGATCAAAGAATTGCACCCGGCGTTTTTAAATACTATTTGAGAAATTCTGTGTCACCTAATAGTATTTCTCCGTTCTAATTATTGATGCTACCAGATTAGTTTCAATTCGTGCGCTTCACGAATTCAATGATGATAAGTTGCCGCACAGCTGTTATCGTCCTAATTTCTCTATTTTCATTATCGAAAATTAACTATGTGTGTGCAGCTGGTAAATTTTTGCGAGGGTTGAATTTTGGCTCGTCTTCAAAAAAACACCATAAAAGCTATATAGTTTTGGTGTTATTACTCAATCGAACAAGTAATTGCTGAAGGGGCCTTTGGTTATGAATGGTTTAAATGAGTCAAATATAAGTAGTATTGTTTTTAGGCGTTCTGCCGGCGAGTGTGGTCCCATTTAAAGACTTCAACTACAAAATACACAGTGATCCCTAAAGTGTGGTCCCATTTAAAGACTTCAACTACAAAATACACAGTGATCCCTAAAGTGTGGTCCCCCTAAGTTTGGTCCCATCTTAAAATATATAGCCTTTTATGCAAAATGTGATCCTTTATGATGATTACTTCACTATAACAGCTAACGAAAACTGTAGTCCCTTGATATTGTGGTCCCCAAGTGTGATAGCACTAATGCAATCGTCTATCTATTATGACCTTAAATTTGTGGCACCAAAATGCGGTACCCTGTTTGTAGTCTTCTATATATTATTCCTCTTAATTGCAGTAGCCTACTATTAAAGTTCAATCCTTTATCAATGTTTTTCAAAAATGCTGCTAAACTGCATGCATTAATGCTACTGTAATATTTATTTTTCATTCCCAAAAATAAAACCACTATATACGTACGACAAATTAGCCAACTAATTTAAAATCATTCAATCAGTTTAATCAGGCTAATGAGAAGAATAATTTCTTGAAAAACTAGATTATCATTGAAGAGAATAGACATCACATTTACACCAATATAACACTTAAACAGGTTGAAAAATGATTATATAACACCTTTTACACATTTCCATTGACCTTTTTGAATTTCTTAGTTATACAATAAATCATCAACCAAATCAGAAAAAGTAGGGCCGACCTAAAGTGGATTACAATGTGATTAAAACATAAAATAAGACATCAGATTAAAGCTAAAAAAACCTACTTACCCAAAAAACAAAGATTTTATAATTATTTGTAGTAAAATTGTGAATTAATCCAAAAATTTCACGACCTAATCTACTTTGGCGTCCTAGATCAGATCTTTTGAAGAACTATAAATACCAATGTCTTTACAATTTCAATATCTGCTTCTGCAGCTTGAACTTCTACGATGTACCACCAAATATTATATCCTCAGTATCAGTTTTTAATCTCCTATCCACAGCCTATTGCTTATCCCTACAGTTCTGTTATTACTCATACTGGTTCTATGGGATCGTTGGATAATGGGGGTATCAAGTTTGCCAACCCTAGCGAGTTTGTTGGGATTGGTGTTCCTGGGTGGTGTAGTACAGGTAATACTGCTAGTGCTGGTATTGGTACGAGCAACAGCTATTTGGGTAATGTGGTGAGTGGGTGTACCGCTTCAGAAGAGAAAGGGCACCAACGGTAGTTGGTGCTAGCTGTCATGACGGTTCTTACTTTGGTGTTACCAGCAACATCGGCAATGCTACAGGTGAGGTGGCAACGGTGGTGACGGTTGTTCGACTAAAATTGGGAACATCATTGGAAGTCCTGGTAGCAGTCGTGCTGGTGAGGTAGGCGGTTCAGCTCCAAGTTTCGGGAACGGTTATGAATCCGGTTTCGCTGGGGCTACAACAACTCAGATCAACGGAGCATTTGATCTGATGACGGATTCGTTTCCAGATATTGCACACATCAAGACAAAACTGGGATCCCCGCAAAGTTCAGCTTCATCGTCTTCAGGAGAAATGATCGAAGATTCCAGATTGATCATCAACGACAGCTCACCATCATGTTGCAACAAAATTGTAAGCATAATTGTATGCTCTGTTTGTTTGACCAAATGCGCCTTATGCAAATGCAAGACAGCACATAATGTTGTTCATGGTCCTCCTACTTCTGACAAAATGGCTGCACATGCTAATATGTCTGTACTTGTAAAACAAGTGAAAAAGTCCATACAATTTAAAAACATTTCACAGTATGCATTTCCAATAAAACCTAAGTTTCGAATTGGTTATTTGTGTGGAAATAAAAAATGTCGTTCCGATGACGTTGTAATTTTGCAGACTAAGTCCATGTATTTTCGTTTGTATTGTAATGTGCAGGAAAATGATTGGATAAATAATATTGCATGGAAATTGGGTCTGGCTCCTTTTTAGTTTGCTCCTATGAACCATGAAAGTCATTCTTTTTTGAACAAGTTTTGAGAAAACAAATATATTCGTATTTCTGTTTGTCATTGGAAGCGTGCAAATGTGTTCTTAATCAGTACGAACATTAAATAAGTAAAATCAAATAGCAATAAATTTGCTCTTGATAAATTTTATTTGTTCCAAGGAAATTTTTTATTATCTTTAGTAAATATAGATTGTGATACCGAATTCAGAAAATGAGTAGCAAACATTGGTTCGAATCAAGTAAATCAATTTGAAGAGAACTTTTAAATTTCAACATCTAAAGTGTCAGATATTAATTTTTTGTACGAAAAACATATTTTTATGTGATGATAAATCCTTAGTTCAGAGGAATGAAACATTTAGGATGCAAAAATTAAATTAAGATGCAGAGTAAAACAATGGATTTCGCGATATTAGAAATTTTTAGGAACAACGAACTTTCTGAAATAAGTTAAATAATGTTTCAAAGATCACATATTCATTTTAATATAAATTTTGTTTAGATGAATCTTAAACAAATAACTCCCAACTGGGTGCGTGAGTGTATAGCGCATTACACAATGGTTTCAAGGCAGCTATTTTGCGATCGCTGACGTACATCAGTATCCAACAAAATATCGATTACGATGTTCACAAAGAGTTATGGCTTGAACAGTTTCTAGATCTCTTCGTCGAGCCACTTGAAAAGGAAATGCAGAAACGCAAAGTTTAAAAAATAATTGTATAAATTTTGTTTACAGTTTAAATTTAATGCAGTTCAAATCAACTCGGTTTGAAACAAATGATCAGAAGAATCTTGTTTGTGGAAAATATAAAATTTCAGTTTGTTGATTTTATTTGAAAACCGCTGATCTTATAAACTATTCTTAAATTGTTTAGTTGGGTACAATTCCAGCGTAGCCGATGCAGTAGGACGGATAATTCTGGAAAGACAGCTTCAATAGCTGAATCTAATTAGATTCGTCCTAAAGCTAATCCTGTATCAACAAGCCAGATCAATACAAGATTTAGAACTCCTCCCAATACTATACATTTGAATGTCTCGTATATGCCAGTTTATTGTAAGCTAAATTTTGTAGCGCAATGAAATTGCATATGTTGATCCTGTCAATTCTTGCATATTTATTCTGAACTATCTTATTGCTTCTTCAACCAACTGATCTAACTTTGTGACTGCTTATGTCTATTATATACATAATTGCTGAAACTTTGCATAACAAATTCGTATTACTATATGTATTTGCTTATTTAATCATTAAACGACTAAAAGGTTAAATATTTACTGCTATAAAATCAGATTCCCAAACACCATAATGATTGATAAGCATACTTTATGATAATTTAACACTATACCACTACAGATACACTACAAAATATGTATAATTTATGATAGTTGTCACTGAGTCCAGTGCTTCTTTGGGGCTTCAACTGCCTCCATGTCCAAAAACTGCAATGATCTCTTCCGCTTAGTTGATCGACAGCTGATCTTGTCACCAGACTCACTTCGTTTACCGCTTCTAGCACGCCTAGTAGCACCATCTTTCTCACCGCCACGCCCAGGTTCAACTCCAACGCTACAATCACCACCACCACCACCACAACCACCAGCTCTATCGACTACTCCACCACCGCCTTCAGCAACTGCTATTCTTCCGCCATCACCACCTCTAGCGTCAGCACTACCAGCCTCACCGGCTCCATTCCCCGCACCTCCATCACCACCGCCTAAATCATTTTCATCAACAGGGGCTGCGGCTATCGCTGTGATGACTTCATTGAAAGCTCCACTTAATCTGTTCCACTCAGTCCTGGAAAGAGCTATACCAAAGCTTCGACTAGGGAGCTCGTCCTCAGTTACCCACCAACACCTCAAATGCACAAACGGAACTCCATTGACACTGGAAATTGTCATCCACTTCCATCGACCAATGTTAGGTTCATCTTTTCTTAAAAGTTCGCTTCCCCTTTCTAAAGCGTTAGAAACCACCTCTGCGGAGTCAACCACCAATTGGAATTCCCAAGGTAGCAGGCCAAATGTTTGAGTAAATCCGTTCCCTCGAATCCAAGCAAACTGGATCAGTAAACGGCCAGGTCCTATTTTTTCACCTTCAGAGTTTTCCCAACACCAATCTCAAATGTAAAGATAACTTCAACCATCTCAGTAAAAGCAGAACCAACGTGACTGATTGCTGAAAGTTCAGTAGCTGGCAGATGTATATTGTGAAGTTTCACCCTTATTTAAAATCACAGCGTTTTGTGGGAAACCCACAGATTTTTTAACAGAATGCCGCGGTATATTAATGGAGCGGTTGGGACAAGAATGTGCAGATCTATATTGATATTGATATCTTTATTGATGGGTGTGAAATTCTGGTTTTGCATGAGGATCCGCTTAATCCATTTATACGTAAAAACTAGGGCTTGTGTGTTGGATTGCAAAAAATGTTGTCCTGATCCAATATAGCTTCTAGGTATAAAATGTCACGAGGTCCAACTAATTTCCATGATGAAGATAATAACCCAAATACAATTCAAATCTTGCCACAGGCGGTTTTTATTGATTAAACCAGACGAATGATTAAACCAGTTTTTTAGACATTTTTCCTGGTACAAAAATCTCGCACTGATAGCCTAAGATGATTTAACAGGCCTAGTTTAACAGCCTTCCAGGTGTAAAATATCAGTTCAATTACCTAATTTGCATAACGAAGACGAATAATGTAACATATTTTTAAGAAATTTTACCAGGTACGCCAATCACTAAAACATTCCTGCAGGCTTTGTGCTTGTTTCAAAACCAGTCTGTTCAACCTTTGCCATATGTTTTGAATGCACTCTTTGCTACAGAGAGATCTTATTTTCTCATGAAATATAGACCACAAAAATTAGGTTTTAACCTGATTTTCTTATATATAAGACATCAAAATTTGGAATTGAACACCAAAGGATTCAGTTATTCAACTATTTGCCTGCTGTGGATCATCCTTGCTGAGAATCCTCCCACATCTCTCTCTCTCTCTCTCTCTCTCTCTCTCTCTCTCTCTCTCTCTCTCTCTCTCTC
>JASAND010007579.1:0-13313 GCA_030248195.1 Trissonchulus latispiculum | reverse complement strand
TGTACTTCGTTCAGTTACGTATTGCTCTGGGGGGGCGCCCCCATTCTGAGGAGTTCATTCCCACCATTCGAGAAGCCCCCCCCCCCCCATCAAGTCCGACCTCCCCTCCCCATAACCGCAAAAATTGCCAGATTTTACCATTTTTACCCTAAATTTTCAAAAAATTTTCCGCTTCGCCGGATTTTTAACGAAATTTTCGCTATTTTAGCTTAAAAAACACCTACAATTAGTTATTTTTTAGCGATTTTTAGCTGATTTTGACACAAAAAACCTAAAAGTTTGCCTAAAAATATGCCCGCCATTTTCGGTGAGCCCCCCCGCATGGATGGGCGGGGCTTCTTCGAGCCACCCATAAATTTTGGCCTAGTAAGCCAGACTTTGAGCTGCGTGCAGTTCTATGACAAAAGTTGCTCAGCTCGCTTAGGGCATTCATTTGGTACCAAATTTAACCACTTTTGAAAATTTTATTTTTGACCAAAAATCGCCTAAGTCTTCACCCCACCCCACCACAGCACTCTACAGCCACTTTCCGGCTTACTTCTACTGGGGGGGCGCCCCCATTCTGAAGGTTCACTCCCACCATTCGAGAAGCCCCCATAAATTCCACCTCCCCTCCCCACTAACCGCTAAACTTGCCAGATTTTACCATTTTTTCCCTATATTTTCAAAAATTTTCCGCTTCGCCGGATTTTTAACGAAATTTTCGCTATTTTAGCTTAAAAAACACCTACAATTAGTTATTTTTTAGCGATTTTTAGCTGATTTTGACACAAAAAACCTAAAAGTTTGCCTAAAAATATGCCCGCCATTTTCGGTGAGCCCCCCCGCATGGAATGGATGGGCGGGGCTTCTTCGAGCCACCCATAAATTTTGGCCTAGTAAGCCAGACTTTGAGCTGCGTGCAGTTCTATGACAAAAGTTGCTCAGCTCGCTTAGGGCTTTCATTTGATACCAAATTTGACCACTTTTGAAAAATTTTATTTTTGACCACTTGACTCCCCCACCCGACTGACCCTTCAATCAGCAGAGCAGGATAAAGCTTAAAGAAATTTTTTTAACAATGGTACAAATATTAAACTTTGCTGTGTAAATTTGAACCACAATTTTTTAAGCGTTTAACCTTAATTTATTTTTGTTATTACATTTTGATACTTGTCAATTTTATTTTTATAGGCGTATATATATATAGATTATCAGTTTAAATTAATTTAATTTAAAAATATCTTTATTTTCCACTGAAAAGTGTCCTCTTCCTCACAGTTATTAGCATGCGACAAACTCTACCGTAAGACTTTCTCTCTTTTGTAAAATGGGCGAGGCTTAGCACTTTAAGTGATAGCTGGACCAAACAAGAATATATACACCCATTCAAGGCAGCGTTTTTTTCTGAAAATAGGACCTGCGTAATTTTGCGATTTTTGTTTTAGAGTGCGTATTTATAATTTCGATTGCGCAAAATTAGAAAAATTGCTTCTAGACGTGATGAACTCACTCTGTGCTTATTCTATCGTGTAGGATCCCCTACCTATCCCCTACATTTCTGAGATAAGCTAACTCTACCTCAAATTTCCCAGGGTTATCTTTAGTTGTCCCCCCACTTTTTGGGGTTCCCCCCCCCATTTTTTGAGGCCTCCCACTTTTTTGGGCTTCCCCCACTCACTGTTAAAGTGTCCAGAAAATGCCAAATTTTAAGGATTGTTTGTCAAAGTTTTTCCGGCGTCGCCGGAATTTTTTGATCAAAAATCGTCTATTTTGGTACTAAAACTTGATTTTTGAGCACTTTCGAGTTTAGTTGTAGCAGTTACGTAGGAAACACACAATTTTACGGCATATTTGGCATTTTTATTCCATTTCATTTGCCCCCCGACTTGGGGTCTGCCCCCCCCCACGTTTTTGGGCTAGAGAAAACCCAGCCCCCCAAACCAGAGAGTGCCCCGCATAGCACCGAACTGTGCCCTAAAACAATCTCAGAATGGTCAAATTTTCAAAAAGTTTTTACTCAAATTTTGCTTTTATAGTCAGGGGGGGGGAAACATTCCGGAAAAGAGGGGGAAAAACATGGTCGCCTACTCCCCAACCATAGCAGTTGCAGCTGCCTAGTATAGCCCATTAGAAAGATACCCTACAGTACCAGATTGGTTTCTGAGTTCGAATCTGTAAGCACAATACTTGACCAAATTTGACCTCCCAAAATGGGCCAAAATGCTAAGGATTTTCGAAAGTTTGCAAGTATATATCTAACCAACTATCCAACTTTGGCTACTATAAATTGGCATGCGGGCATAATTTGACTTGCTCTATCACATGGCAATAGTTGTTTTCCCCTACGTCAACCCAGTAAAAAAATTTGACCATGTTTTTCCCCCACATGGGGTCCACTAGAGCGGGGAAAAAACATGGTGACCAAATTTTTAAATTTTTGCGTATGCTTCAGGAAGGCGTAACTAATGCTTCTATATGACAGAGAATGCTTTAAAACCATTAAAAACCTCAAAATATGCCAACTTTGGGCATTGTTGAAGCTTCTAGCTCGAAAATTTGATTTGCAGCATCAGGTTTCATAAGTTTCAATGGTAAAAATGAAAATTTTCAAAAAACTTAAAAAATGGTGGGATATTGCAATTTTTAACACAACTAACTTATTTCTACCGATATTCTGCATATTATGGCCAGTTCCCAGCAGGTTTCATGCCCAAACTGGTTAGATACAGCGGATTTGGCATTTTGACCAAAAAGTCGGTTTTTAAGCGTTCTGTGAGGTTAGAATGGTGCCTACGTAGTTTTGCACGCTGAAAACAGCTGAAACAACGCTTTTAAAGCACCCTAAATGGTTGGTTGGTAGAAATCCGGGCCATGTTTTTCCCCGCACCATGTTTTTTTCCCCGATTTGCGGGTAAAAAAACATGGACAAATCCTGTTATCGCCAAAGCTGAGAGAGGTATAAGAGAAGTTTGAATATACGATTGGATAGGTATTTGCCCACGGTACGTAACGGTATACTCAAACCGATCCAAATCCAAACGAAGAAAAAGTTGGAGGCTTGCTTCCCTATTTGTGTTCCCCCCCCTGACTATATTGACCATTAAATAAGCCTTTTGAGATAAAATTTAAGTTTTACAAAGTATGCGACAAAAATTTTAGATCTTAGAGATCTTAGAAGCAAGACACGAATTTAGACTTATACAGCATTTGTGGACATTCGAGTCGCTTTCGATTCAGCCAATCGCAAAGCGTTGTGGCAGATACTTGAAAACGAAGGCGTTCCCCAGAAGCCAAGGCCGCACCCAGGGGGGTTCAAGGGGTCTAGACCCCCCCTTTTGGGATGACAAAATGGAAAATTTTTGCTATTTTTATGTCAAAAACAGCTATTTTTAAAAAATTTCAGTTTTTGCAAGAAATAAACGTCCAATGTACTGTTTTTGGCAAAAATGCAAATCTTCTTCAACTTCTGGGGGGCTCCGTCCCCCAGACCCCCCGTTGCGTTTTACCTTGGACCCCCCCCCCTTTCAAAATCATGGGTGCGGGCCTGCCTGAAGCTAATCTCTATCCTACAGCTTCTGTATAGAAATACCCAGGCAAAGGTTCGCGTTTATGGTCGGGACACGGATTCCTTCGACATAACTGCTGGTGTCCTACAGGGATCAGTGACAGCCCCCCTTCCCATCAACTGGATTATGAAATATCTATGTCCGATCCATCCTTTGGTGTTACTGTTGGGAACGGGGGCATTACAGATCTAGACTTTGCAGACGATGTAGCTTTGTTGGCTACATCTGTCCCGACCTTACAAGCAATGATCGATCAAATGGTGCATTTTTCCGCCATGATAGGGTTGGAAATAAACGTTAATAAGACCAAAATTATGGGACCGAAATGGGCTGCGCCTCCTAATGTCATGGTAAACGGTACCGCCTTAGAAACAAAATCGACTCTTTTTGAATTGCTACCTTATAAGTATTATTTTTTATGATGGCTCTTCGTCTGCCGAAATTTCTTCTCGCATAGGCAAAGCCCAAAGTACTTTTCACTCCTTGATAAAGCCACTCTGGTTAAAGAAATTCGTTAGCATTGCAACGAAGTCGAAAGTCTACGATGCTGCTGTCAGGAACGTTCTGCTGTACGGATGCGAATCCTGGTCCTTGAAGACAGCCGAATGCGACAGAATCAGTGCCTTCGAGCATCGTTGCTGGCGTCGCATCTACGCACTGCACCACAGGCACATATGACAAATGCAGAACTACGAGCGAGATTCCTACACACCGATGCAATCAATGTAGTACTCAGGAAAAGAAGGCTAACTTGGCTAGGCCACGTCCTGAGAATGTCGGAATATAGACATCCTCGTGCTGCCCGAACTATGCCGATACCTGCAAATTGGCAGCGGCCTCCGGGACGACCTCCAAAATCCTGGAGGAGTCGAACTGTTCTCGAAGACTTGAACTTTTTGTCCGGACCACTCATCTATGGTCGACGCTGGAAAACTGACTGGCTTCAAATTTGTGCCGATCTGTCTGCTGATAGAGTCCAGTGGAGAGGAATTGTTCATGACTGCAACCATAGTGCTGGCTAGGGACGAAGCTATCTGTCGCCAGGATTAAGCAAGTAAGCAAGCGACAAAAATAGGGCTATCTTTAGAAAAATTTCCCCAAACTTCGTTGCCCCTTGGACTTTTGCCACCCCTCAATAAAAGATTCCGTAGAATAAGCCCAAACACTTAACGTCGAATTAATACGTCTTTACGAGTTGTTTAATAGGATTACTCTGATGAGTACTTTTGTTTTTGACCGCTTTATTTTTAAGTAAATACAATACGCAGTTATACGCGTATATATATACAAGAAATAAAAATGCTCCTCTGGAGCATGAAAAAAGTAATATGGGTGATGGTTAGGTTGCAAAATCAAGAGAGGACTAGTCTTTAAAATGCTTAATATGGGGCTAGGTTCAAAAATAGAAGAGGACTAGGTTGTGAGCGAATTAATATGGGCACAGCTTCGCCGAACAACCCATATTCGCGGTTTATAAATGTATGTCAGTATGCATATCCATCCACGCTACGTTTAGTTTATAGTTAGTCAAACGTTTTCTTCGAGAAAAGTTTTATACTAACCAGTGCGTTTTATTCATTTATACGGAAATGTATATTTCAAGAATAATCTTAGGACTCCGACCTTGTATTTCCTCCCGCTTGAACCAATAGCTTTAGCCTCATGTCCTTAGATAGCTTCTCGTTGCTTGCCGCAGTTCAACCCGACCAAATGATGATAATTTACGCACATATGTATTCCTAGCTACGTAGTCTAACAGAGTACGTACAATGCAAACAACTGTATTCAATGAGTACGTACGTATTCAACTTCTTAAATTTCTTATTACTGACTGAAATTGATAGCTCTGTATGCGACAAAAGCTAAGACGAAGCGTGAAATCCCGCGAATATGGGTTGTTCGGCGAAGCTGTGCCCATATTAATTCGCTCACAACCTAGTCCTCTTCTATTTTTGAACCTAGCCCCATATTAAGCATTTTAAAGACTAGTCCTCTCTTGATTTTGCAACCTAACCATCACCCATATTACTTTTTTCATGCTCCAGAGGAGCATTTTTATTTCTTGTCCTTCTGTCATTTTAAAGGATCCCTTTCCAACAATGCGGTAATGGCTACAACGAGCTTGAACAGTGCCGTAGGTAGAGCAGAAAACTGATTATATATATAAATATATAGTACAACTGAATTCTCACCTCCGCCCCAAGCTTCGGCCGCTGCAACCTGTGTTTGTGGGTAGTACAAGGATAAAACTTTTTCGCCTCCCCAAAAAGTTCGACAGTATGCCCATCGTGTTCAGCGACACGGATTTACTATATGGATACCACCATATGGCCGAAAAACGTTGTTTTAGGCGGTTTGACCAGTGGTCAGTAGGCCCCATAGACCATAGTGACCACTGGTCACTTCCCTCGATTTCGGCAATATGCCAATGAAACGAGCGTAGTCGATTTACTATATATGCCCCCGACCAAAATGCCGAAAAACGCAGTTTTAGCTTTAGGCCGTTTGACCAGTGGTCAATAGGGCTCCTAGGCCGTAGTGACCAGTGGTCACTTCCGTCGATTTCGGCAATATGCCCACTGAAACGAGCGTAGTCGATTTACTATATATGCCTCCGTCAAAAACGCCAAAAACGCTGTTTTAGGCCGTTTGACCAGTGGTCAATAGGGCTCCTAGGCCGTAGTAACCAGTGGTCACTTCCGTCGGTTTCAACAATATGCCGATTGAAACGAGCGTAGTCGATTTACTATATATGCCCCCGACCAAAAGGCCGAAAAACGCAGTTTTAGGCCGTTTGACCAGTGGTCAATAGGCCCCATAGGCTATAGTGACCAGTGGTCACTTCCGTCGGTTTCGGCGATATGCCCATTGAAACGAGCGTAGACGATTTACTATATGTGCCCCCGACCAAAACGCCGAAAAACGCTGTTTAGACTGAGTTTTCCCAACTTTGACCCTGGGCGAGGAACCACGGGAGCCATGCTGACCAGTGGTCACTTCGGGCGGTATCGGCAGTATGCTCATCGTTTTCAGCGACCCTGATTGACTATATATGGGCACCACTCCAAGGCCGAAAAACGCCATTTTTAGTGACTTTTAGGGCATTTCTAGTAAAAGTGGGACTTAGAAACTTTTCGCCCAAACAGGCCAAAAAATGCAAAGTTTCGCCCAAACAGGCCAAAAAATGCAAAGTTTGAGCCCATCTCCTGAAAGCTAGGGAGTAAAATTAAAAAATCCCCCTCGTTACTTTATGCACCCCTACTGGTAGTTTTCAACAAAAGATACTAGATAGATAGATCTAAAAGATAGACCTCTCCAACTTCTACCCAGTTCTAGAAAAGTGTGACCAAAATTTGCGAAAAATAGCGAAAGTCCGACTTTGGGACCTTGGCACAGAGCCAAAATTGGCCAGGTGCCAAAATGACCAAAAAAAAAGGTAGCATGGGGGGATCCTGTCTACCAACATATAATAGTAGTATGGTGTCAAAATGCCCACATCGTTCCAACACTTCGCCGTAAAATGCGTTTCCAATAAGCGTTATTTACTTAGAAAAAAAACAAACGCACGGTAACTATCGCCTAGTGCAAAAATTCGAAGTTTCGAATTCGAACCAAAAGTATGGTGGTACTTGTAGTACTACTCGAGTTGTTTACGATGGTAACCTTTTTACCACTCCCGGGCCTCTAATTAGCTGGCACCAGGCCAACACGGTCTCCAGGGGGCCGCGCAGCCGCCTTTACACCCATATTATGTAGGGGCGCTATCGCGCCCCTACATAATACGTACGCAGTCATTTTACGCAAAAAACCGTGATCAAAGGTATACGAGTATATACACTTTGTAAAACGCAAAAGAAGTTGCAAATGACCTTACCGCAGCCCGAGCCTTCTGTTTCTCCGCCTTGGCCTGAAGTTTGGCCAATTTCTTCTTTCCAACCTTCCCCTCCGGAAGAAGCAGATCTGGGTCCACTGAATCGTCATCAAAATCATCATCTTCCTCGAACTGATCCGCAGTGGCTCCGGCAGCGACGCGAATCGACTCTTCGTCCAATTCGGCCGCCTCTCGTTCGGCCCGAGTTAGCCCTCTTGTCCCACCACGACGGACAGCACCACCGACATTTCGTCGTCTGACTGCTGCTCCGCCTAAAAAATATGTACCATCTGATTCTGAAGTTATACAGCAAGAACCCGATGGAGCATGAAAAATGCAACATGGGTGTCATTAGGTTTAAGCGGATAGAGGACTACGTATGTTTTACAAGTTGAGGGAGGAGCAGGGGACGGTTCCTTAAAACTATGTGAGTACTAGACTTTACAACTAGATTCATGCTAGTTATCAAGCCTAGTATATACTACTAGTGTACCATAAAACGTTGCTAGTCGAGTAGCTACTAGCACTCGACTTGCAAGTCCAGCTACTAGAGGCGACCAATACTAACAAGCCCGACCTGTTTGATAAAAATCACTACTATGAATGCTAAGCAACTAGCATGAGTTAAGTTCTCTAGCTGATTTTGACTCCAGAAGTGATAACCAATTCCAAATAACTTTTCTATTTTTCGACAAGGTCGGCTCAAATTCAACAAGTGCACTTTATCGAAACTTTCTGAGGTGTCTGCAAATTTTGTGAAGTTTCATTGTGATTTTTTGAACGACTAAGGTTATTTCCTTGCAACCTCGTACTCGTAGTGCTAGTACTAGCGCTGCGATGCGAGCTGGTAGAGTTGCCGTACTCGCTTAGCTATTTTTGTCGAGTCAAGCGAAAAGTTTTATGGTATATACCAGTGACTAGACGTCTAGCACTAGCATTGCGAGTTCTCGCATGCTATTATATAACAGCATGCATAGTCAATTTGATGGAACCGCCAATGACAAGACGAGACTATATACTACATAACGCGCGCTAATATGGACAAGCTTTGCTGACGATATTTACCATAGCCTGCAGGGTTTACTTTACTGGAAGCCCCCCACTTTTTCGGTTGCCCCTCCCCACTCGACCTCTCCCCCCCCCCCCACTCGGCCACACCCCCACTGGTTTCGGCTCCCCTCCCCCACTCACTATAACGTGCCCAGAAAATGCAGAATTTTAAGGATTTTTGGTCAAAATCTTCTATCTTGGTACTCAAACTTAATTTCTGAGCACTTTTTAGCATAGTAACAGTGTCACAATAATAAATCAATCATAGTCAGGGGGGGGGGGGAAACACAAATAGGGAAGCAAGCCTCCAACTTTTTCTTCGTTTGGATTTGGATCGGTTTGAGTATACCGTTACGTACCGTGGGCAAATACCTATCCAATCGTATATTCAAACTTCTCTTATACCTCTCTCAGCTTTGGCGATAACAGGATTTGTCCATGTTTTTTTTACCCGCAAATCGGGGAAAAAAACATGGTGCGGGGAAAAAAAACATGGCCCGGATTTCTACCAACCAACCATTTAGGGTGCTTTAAAAGCGTTGTTTCAGCTGTTTTCAGCGTGCAAAACTACCTAGGCACCATTCCAACCTCACAGAAAGCTTAAAATTAACACAAAAGAGCAAAGCTTAATGTAGATAGTAACCATTGACCTGTACGACTATACAGCTGTGACATACAGACTTTTTGGTCAAAATGCCAAATCCGCTGTATCTAACCAGTTTGGGCATGAAACCTGCTGGGAACTGGCCATAATATGCAGAATATCGGTAGAAATAAGTTAGTTGTGTTAAAAATTGCAATATCCCACCGTTTTTAAAGTTTTTTGAAAATTTTCATTTTTACCATTGAAACTTATGAAACCTAGCATGTTGATGCTGCAAATCAAATTTTCGAGCTAGAAGCTTCAAAAATGCCCAAAGTTGGCATATTTTGAGGTTTTTAATGGTTTTAAAGCATTCTCTTTCATATAGAAGCATTAGTTACGCCTTCCTGAAGCATACGCAAAAATTTGAAAATTTGGTCACCATGTTTTTTCCCCGCTCTAGTGGACCCCATGTGGGGGGAAAAAAAACATGGTCAAATTTTTTTACTGGGTTGACGCAGGGGAAAACCACTATTGCCATGTGATAGAGCAAGTCAAATTATGCCCGCATGCCAATTTATAGTAGCCAAAGTTGGATAGTTGGTTAGATATATACTTGCAAACTTTCGAAAATCCTTAGCATTTTGGCCCAGTTTGGGAGGTCAACTTTGGTCAAGTACTGTGCTTACAGATTCGAACTCAGAAACCAATCTGGTACTGTAGGGTATACTTCTAGACTTGCTCTTTCTAATGGGCTATACTAGGCAGCTGCAACTGCTATGGTTGGGGAGCAGGCGACCGTGTTTTTTTCCCCCTCTTTTCCGGCATGTTTTTTTTATTTGGAAAAATTCACTAAATCACCTAAAAATAATTAATCAGACAAAACAGTTAAATATCAGACACCTGAAATGGAAAAAGAATACTTAGCTAGTGCGTGCTCTTTGTTGTTGTTTTCTTTCTACCTTCTGAGCTTGATGCACAGGCGCCTTCTGACCTTTTCTTCAGTTCGAAGTTATCTTTTGGCTACGGCCAATAAAGTTAGTCTAGCCTGAACTTGCTTCACGGTAGCAGTATGTGCAGAAAACATGCGTTTACTGCACTTTTGGAATTTTTAGACTTATTCCTCCCTCCTCCCACTCTCCCCAGTCCCCACCCCCTATTTTCGCCTAAAATAAACCCAGGCATCTGCATTTGGATGCCTTAGAGTCAGGTCATCCCACATGCCAATATGAAAACTCTACTTGCAGCAGATCTTTCTATGGAAATACCTAAAGTTGAACTTGCAACACGATCAGGGCTCACCTCCATCAGGTGCTATAACTAAACTAATGGGCCATTTATATTTACCATTAGGGTTACTTTGTTATTCGAATACAAAACCATAACCCAGCAGCTCTTATGCATAGGGGCCGGATCCACTCTCGTATGACCCAAATCCAGCCCATTTTACACACTAAATTTGGATCCCTACCAAGGCCAAGGCATTACCGGTGACCGGCTGACTTCATCAAACTCCTAATTGGAAACCTTCACTCTTGAGTCCTGCCACATATATACACAGTATACCTGATCGTCCATCTTCGCTTGCTGCGATTTATCTCGAAGAGCGCACAGGGGTTGCTCCGTAGGGTGGTGGCCATCTGGGGAGGATGGTCAAACAAAAAATGAGCAAACCTCCGGAAGTACAAAAATTTATTAACATTTAGTTTTTCGAGAGAATTTTTCAGGGCAAAATTTGGTATTACGTACCAAAAGGGGCTCCTCCCTCTGGTGTTTGGAGGAGGGAGGTCGTTTATGAGGGCAACTAGATTAAGCCCGGGGAGATGCAGAAACAAAATTGAGAGAAACCGCGTCCTGCGAGGGTGGGAGGGACAATTTTCATATCTGAAGAAGTACCCGGCCGATAAAGCTATTTCCACATAGCCCTACTCTCAAGCTAAAAAGTTGGGGCCTGATCTGCCCACTCCTACGCGAGCCTCAGGCCAAAAAATGCCCAGATTTTTATATATCCCTATTCTAAGTATACGTATATACGTACAGGCGCGTAGCCAGGGGGTGGAGCGAGGGGGCATGCCCCCACCCATGGGCGCACCCAGGGGGGGGGGGTTCCGACCCCCCCGTTTTTGTCCGACCCCCCCGGGAATTTTCGGGGGAGAAAAATTGAGCTATTTTTAAGTGCATAAAATTAAAAATTATGAAAATTTTTTCGCGCCTGCGGCGTTTTCTATCTCGATTTTAAAAATTTTCTCGCCTGCGGCGCTTTTCTACTGAATTTTCAAAAATTTTCTGGCCTGCGGCGATCTTTTAACTGAATTTAAAAATTTTTCTAGCCTGTGGCGCTAATATGTATTAACGTTTACAACGTTTTGGAACCTGCGGCTCTTTTTACCTCAATTTTCCTACCTGCTTCTTATCTCCATTTTACTGAATTTCCGCGGCTGCGGTACTTTTCTATCTCGATTTCAAAAAAGTGCGTGCCTGCTTTTCCACGTCATGTTTTTTAAGTTTTCGCGCCTGTGGGTGCGGCACTATTCTATATCGAATTTAACAATTTAAAATGTTAACAATGCGCCTCGCAGAGCTTTTTATTCAAATCTTTTCAAGCTTTCCAATACAAATTTTGCCATTATGTCAAAGAAATTCTCAACTTTTATTGAAATCTTTTTAAAGATTTCCATTATACACGGCTTTTTTCAAAATTTCAAAAATTTTCTCAACTTCTGGGTGGCTCCGCCCCCAGACCCCACGTCGGCAAGCGACGACTCCTAAATCTCGTTATTTTTGTGGCTCCCAAAACGAACTCTTTGTTGAAAACTTCACCGCCGCCACCCCCCTCCCCCAGCGTAAACGTGACAGGCGAAGGCAAAAAATTTTTTCCGACCCTCGACCCCCCCCTTTTCAAAATCCTGGGTGCGCCCCTGCCCCCACCCGAAATCGGAGAAAAAACAGAAAAATTTTAACACCAAATAAATATTCTGATAAATATTTCCAAACAAAATTCTCCTGCTGCGCGCGCTAATTTTCCTCGAATATACCTAAAAAATACCAACCTGCACTTGAAATCGGCCACCACAGGTTCCGTTTTAGCACTAATTTCGGAAAAATTTTGGCTTGCCCCCCTCCGAAATTTTTTTCTGGCTAAGCTAGTGTACAGTATATATAGTAAAGGTTCGAAAGAAAATATGATTTGGTAACTTTTTATAGGATTGCCGTAGAGATCCCGGATATGGTCCAGCATGTGTGGGTGGGGTTTAGTTTAGTTAATTTTGAAAACTGACTGTATTTTTTTCGGACTGAAATTGAAAATTGACTGTATATATTTGCTGCGCAACAGGGGCGCCCGAACCTATTGCCAGACAAACTAGAAGCAATGTGTATAGCAAGCTTAACAAAAAAATCAAAATTCGGTTTTTTGGCAGGAACTTTCGCAAAACTAAACCAAATCTATTACTTTGAGGACCCATGGATAGGCCTTGGGCTAAGCTTTAAGACCACCCCAGTTTCGTTGCTCTACGACCTACCAGTAAGTTGCAGTAGACGAAAATGTGTGATTTTTTGTTAAAGGTTTAACAAAAAAATCACCCTTTAACAAAAAAATCAGTGGCGGATCGGATCCCAGAGAGCAGCTAGCAACTTTTTCTCATCAGTTTTGGATAGAGTACACTAAATAACGTATTTAGAACCCAAAACCGCTAACCTAGTGCTCCAACTAAGGCAACTGACCCCGCCGAAGTCTTAGTGGTCACTGATGGCCCCCGAAGTATGAAGTCTGGTGGCTCTAAGGTGCCGTTTTAAAGGCTAAAACGTTGTTTTTTGTGTTTGTGAGTGATTATAACCCCTATTTCCGGGCCTTTTGGCCCGAGTGATTCAGGACTTCGTCTGTTGGTGGGATATAATCCCACGGTTACGTGACCCCTGCTGCACCCGTCCGGACCCTCTTGGCAGGGACTAACTGGGCAGTCCGAAGTGGCTATAAACAAGTCCTAGAGGTTCATCCAGGTCTGTGAATGGTCATATCTGCCACTAGTTGTGAAGGTAACTATGGGCTAATACTGACTTCCGGGATCACGTTTACCGTCGGACGGTTCAGGCCTGGCTGGTTACCAAGCTGGACTACGAGAAGTGCCAGGCAACCTCAAAAACGACGTATATAAGGGTTTTCGAGGTCGCTGAGCTCGAATTTGGCGTTAGTTTTGCTCTAGCTGCTGTTCTGACTTCAGTAACAAAACATAAAAATGATTGTTTATTTGTGAAAATTTTA
>JASAND010007578.1:0-15188 GCA_030248195.1 Trissonchulus latispiculum | reverse complement strand
CCAATTTCATTACATATTACACCTGAACAAATCGGAGCTGAATACGTAGCTCTATTGTAATATTCGTTTAAATCTACGTTTGCCAAACGAAGCTCCGTTCTTGAGCTGCGTTAAGTATTTGGACGACGTTCCTAATGCGTCAACTTATATAATTGAACTTTATTAAAAATAGAGTTTCCAAACGTTTAGCGCCAATCCGCGATAATTCTGTTTTATTTTTGCTGGAGGACTGCAATGACTTGATAATTGATGAGAAGTTGACTGCTTTACAAATTTAAAAATTAAGTTGTTAGCACCATTAAAATTTGCATAACAATTAGCAAATCTATTGAAACAACGCTATCTACGATAAAAGAGTACGGACTTATCGAAAACTTAGAGCTAAGTGTCAACTTGCTATGCAGGTAAACTGAAAATCTGCAGTAATGTAACGTTTATAATGCAACATGTGCACCGTATTATGCAGAAAAATTAAATTTTGTAACACAATTGACTCACAAAATCAGTAAATTTGAGCTTGGCCAATAGTCGGCCATTGGCCGGCCAACGGCCAACGGCCAGCCAGTTGGCCGATGGCTGTTGGGTTGGCCGGCCAACGACCATTGGCCGGCCATCGGCCAACGGCCAGCCAATTGGCCGTTGGCCAGCCAACGGCCAATGGCCGGGCAAGCCAACTGGCCGAGATTTTCTCGGCCAACGGCCAATGGCTTGGCCGGTCAATGGCCGGCCATTGACCAGCCATTGGCCGCACCGGCCAATGCACAACACTATTATCGATACATTAATAAAATTAAAAAATAGTTTCTCTATGTATATATATGTGCAATTCAGTTAAACTAATCCTAATCGCCATTCCTTATAGCAAGAGTACATAATAACTAAGAGTGTGACAAGCGTCAAGCTCGACGCTTGACGCTTGTCACACTCTTAGTTATTATGTACTCTTGCTTATAGTAATAATGAACAATAGACAAAATAAAGAGAGTAGTCTGGACTAGATAATAAATGTCATATATATATACATAAGAATATATATATATACTTATTTTTGCTAACATTGTGAGAACACAACAAAACACAACTATATACAGAAGGGTACACTTAATATAGCATTTCGTGCGCAAAATGTTGATGCTGATTACATTGAGCGACGCGCACGTACATTTTCCAGAAATGCGCGTGGCTCACGTACACTTTCTCATTGCGCGACATGCACGTACATTTTGAAAATGTGCGCGTGGCTCACGTACACTTTCTCATTGCGCGACACGCACGTACACTTTCTAAATACGCGGCCGGGCCTGCACCGGGCCGGCCCGGGCCCGGTTGTTGGATCGGTAGGCCCGGGCCCGGTCAGCCGCGGAGGCCCGGCCCGAGCCGGGCCTACCGAGCCTGCCGGGCCTTGGAAGCCCGGCCAGGCCCGGTCGGGCCCGATGAGGACCGGTCAAATTTTTGTTGTGCAAATTTCATAATTTTTCCAAATTCTCTGCATAAGAAAGTCAAATTTAAGCTTCCAGGAGGAGTTGTCTATGTTGTAATAAATAGCACTAGCTATTGTTTGACACTGTTTTTTGTATGCTGGGCCTTCACCGGGCCGACCGGGCCTACACCGGGCCGCCGGGCCCACCGGGCCTACCGGGCCTTGAATCGGGCCTGCGGACCCGGGCCGGGCTCGGCCCGGCCCGAGGCCCGGCCCGGTCGGTTCAGCAGGCCCGGGCCCGGGCCCGGCCCGGGAAATTTCTTAACGGCACAACTCTAGCTCCCTCTATGTAGAAGTCTGTCTTTAACTATTAGCCTTTGAAGTTGAACTCTAATGACCACTTCCGGTTTTGAAACTGTTGTCATATAAAGTCAGTACATCCATTACACACATGCGTAATTACACGAACTGATAAGCAAGTGTTTGAAAACATGCCATCTACACAGAAATCATAGAAATCCTATCTTAAACCGTTGCTTACGTGGAATTATGGTGAAATGTATTTTTAACACAGAAAGCTCGTGCTGGAGACCTGGCCGAGCAAATTTAAAAGACCTGCTGCGCTGAGGCGCAGCAGGAAAAACATAATCCTGGTTCGAAAGACATATTTGAGGTCTGGTTTGAACAGTTTATTCTTAAGGCTCTAAAAAGCCGCAAAATTTGCAACTTGCAATCCTAGCTCAAATATGTCCTCAACTTCCCCATCATCAATCCTAGCTCAAATATGTCCTCAACTTCCCCATCATCTTCCACCTCCAAATCGTTCATCCCTATCATGGCACCGTTAACAGCCATAGCTGGAGCATCTGCAACAGCTACGCCAGCTATCGGAATTTCCAGATCGTTAATGGGAATCGCAGGGCTATCTGGACCCTGGACTACCGCTATCTGATAAATCTAAATCTGATAAAAAGGAAACAGGTTGGAAAACTTTATTCTGGACAACAAACGCCGGGTTTTAGAGAGATGGCCCGGCCCCAGACCGGGCCGGCTTTTAGAGACCCCCGTAAAATTCTAACTCTTCAACGACTACACCAGTTTAAACTTACAAAATGTAGTTAGTTGTTATTTTGAAGCCTTTTATCCTGTATTCAGATGCAGCATACAAGCTGGTGGCCCAGATTTATAATCTTTCATATATGCTCTATGTATGTACATATGTCATTGCGCATTAAATGTACGTGTTTCTTGCAAATTCCTACTACTCTCAAATTCCCACAATGGTTCATATTATTCCTAACATATAGTGCAGAGAATACATTCTAAGGGCCTTTTCGCGAATGGGCAGAGTGGAGTAGAGTAGAGTTAAAATTAACTCTACCATTTTCGCGAATGGATAGAGTTAATTTTAACTCTGCGCGTTCTTAACTCCTCTTAACTCGGCCAGCAGAGGTAAGAGGAGTTAAAAAGCGCAGAGTTAACATTAACTCTTCCATTCGCGAAAAAGAGTTAGGCAGAGTTAATTTTAACTCTACTCTGCTCTGCTCTTTTCCCGAATTCCAAAGCAGAGTTAATTTTAGCTGATTAGCGTATTCGGTCATAAAAGCTGCTGAATTCAGGTAAACTTTATTGTGGAAGTATTTTAGCGCACTTATTATGTAACACTGCGTCAAATTTTGACTTGCTGACCTTGTATAAAGCCTAAATTTATGGGGTGCACCATTTACTAGTGTTGTTTCAGCAGCCGATTTTAGTTTCAGTTTCAGTTTCAGTCGGTGGTCCGAAATAATTTCGGTTTCAGTTTCAGTCGGCGGACCAAAACAGTTTCAGTTTCAGTTTAAGTTTCAGTCGGCAACGTAAAATAATTTCAGTTTCAGTTAGTTTCAGTCGGAGTTTCAGTTTCAGTTCACTTTAAAATGAACGGTTTCCGGCCTTCTGAGTTAACATTTGCACAATTTGATGTTTATTCGGCATCCCCTGCAGAAGTACTAACAGAATCGAAGCCGAAAACGTTCAAAATGCCAAGTTTTAAGGAAAGACTGAAACTAGTTTCAGTCAGAGTTTCAGTTTTTTTACCCAACTTAGTTTCAGTTTCAGTTTCAGTCGGCAGCCTAAAAAAGTTTAAGTTTCAGTTTCAGGTCTCTTCTCAAAATAGTTTCAATTTCAGTTTCAGTGACTGAAACTGAAACCTGTACAAACTGAAACCTAGTTTCAGTTTCAGTTTCAGTGACTGAAACATCACTACGATTTACGGGCTTATGTCGATCTGAGTAGGGGCAAACGTTTTCTTCTGTTTAAAGGATTAACTTAATGACTCTGTCCACTTGAAATCAGCAGGGGTCAATTTCTTTCCAGTTCTATCAATAGTACACTTCAACTCTGATGCACTGGACAGAAATAAAAAGGGGGTGAATGTTAAAAACGTGTTTTGTATGAAGTAAAGTTAAAATTATTAAGAATGAAATTAATTACCAAAAACTGCTGCTACAATAACTTGTTGCAGAGTTACATTTTAGCTTTCTAGTTTATTAAAAACTATAAGTTTACATTAATATTACTATATTATTGTTTCTAATAATGTTACCGTAAAACATTAAAGTTGTATATAAATCGTAAAATTTGAAAGTTATTTGAATTTAACTTAGTTCCCTTTAAAAACGGGTTATATAATAATTATTCATATTTTTACAAACTAAATAACTGTTCGCTCAATCGATTGATATATAACTAAGATTCCTAATAATTTCAAGAAATTTCAAACTGATAAGTGAAATCTATTTACTAATACATGAAATACATAAGTACAAATACAATTTCATTTAGCTAACGCTCACTCTCTTTATTTCTGTCCAGTGCATCAGAGTTAAACTGTACTATTGGTAGAACTGGAAAGAAATTGACCCCTGCTGATTTCAAGTGGACAGAGTCATTAAGTTAATCCTTTAAACAGAAGAAAGCCTTTGCCCCTACTCAGATCGACATAAGCCGATTTACGGAATATTGAATGACGACTCAAGTTTCTTCTTGTTTATCAGCTTTACACTTTAGTTGCGACGTTTAGATGATTATGAAAACCAAACACCGCTTTCGCAGGCTTTATAGGATACAACCTGCAGTTCTGCATTTATATAAACAACCTGATACACTTTCCTGCTTATTGTTGTTCTTCCGAAATATAAAGTAGATCATTCGTCCAAAACAGAGTTTGGCATTTCCATGAAACGGTATCAAGTTCAAAGAACTCTTTTACATAATTTAACTTAACGTTGACTTGACATGATAGTAACAGCTAATTTTATGAATGTAAGAAAATGGCATTGGCATGGGCTAAAAAGCAGAAGCGGAAGTGGAAATGAAAGCGGAAATGTGGTCTAGAAAGCGGAAATAAAAACGAAAACACGGTATAAAATATGGAAACTGAATTTTGTCTAAAAAGCGGAATCCAAAATATGTCTAAAATGCGGAAACGGAAAAACGGTCTAAAACGGAAGCGGAAACATTCAGTGTGTTCCAGACATTTCACTCGCTAGACAGCGCTGTGGCACAGTTCGGGCATCCAATGAAAAATCTTAATTCGTTAGCATTCTGCCAGCAACTTGTTAAGCGTGTAGTAAACTTGCAGTGCTTTGATTAAAAGAAATGGAAATTTCATGAATGAATAAAATGAATGTATAATAACTGAAAGTCTATAGATACATAAAAATAAAAAAATAAGAAAACGACACGAAAAAACTACGAAAAAATATATCTGGAGAAACCTGTCCGCAATTAAACAAATTTTTGGACATTTAATGGATAACAATGGATACGGATAAATTTATTAAGTTAAATTATTTTATTAGACATGTAACACTAATCAAAAGAAATATCAAAAATCAAAATGCGATTGGAAAATTTTGATTTCTTCGCATTAAAAAATTTCATTGCAGGATACAAAATCAATCCATAAACTAGTTTAAATCGAATATATCCGTTATGGAAAGTTTATCCCAAATTCCCCTTTTAACGGCAACCATTTCTAAACTTACATTCTTTTTAGTTTTTACCTTAGTCCGACTACAGTTTGCTGGTGAAAATTACTTTTTGGACAAACAGAACTATATACACAGAGCGATTATTTGATTTTAAGATTTTTACCAGGAAATGGTTGCCCATGAAATGGGTGCTGGGATAATGAATTAATAATCGAAACAGACCCTGAAAACTGTCGAAGAAGTAAGGCTGGTTTGGTTGTAACTGAAAAGCAGTCTGAAAGTTTATGCAATTACTATTGCATAATTCACTAGAATATTTCAACATATAAAATTTAGCTTTTAGCATTTGGTTTTTGGTTCTACAAAAAACTAGACCGTAATCCTATGTATTTATTCACAAGTTTGACCAGTTTCAACTTGCTGTTACTCGTTTTGGACCCTGATTCCGTTTCCGCCTTTTAGACCCGCTTTTCCTTCCCGTTTCCGCTTTTTAGACGGTGTTTCCACTATTATTTCCATTTTTTAGACAATGATTCCGTTTCCGTTTCCGCTTTTTAGGCAGACCCATTGGCATGTTAGGTTAAACTCTACATTTTTACTTCACCCACGGTAAAAGTTAACAGCCAATTAAATGGCAGCTACCGAAACAGCCAGTAACTTTAAACATTGAATGCTGTCTGATTGGCTAAAGCAGCTAACGAAATTCAGAGCAGTGTTGGCATCTGGGATGGGATCCCATGGGATCCCATGGGATGGGATGGGATGGGATTGAAAACTCATCCCATGTGGGATCAGTGGGATTTTGTGGGATCATTTTGCCTTACAATGCCTTCAAACACAGTTTCCAAATTTTGAAAAAGTGCAATATTTTGGTAAATTTGGCATAAAAATGTTTGGTCAATTTCATAATTGGCCTTCTGATGACTACCAGCAAAGCAAAGCAGGGAGCTCTTTAAGGTGCTGGTATCGCTTTGTGTAAATGTAACCTTACAGGCTCCAATTTTTATGATGAAAGTTGATGAAACTTTCCCAATATATATGGTGCTCTTTAACATTCTGGGACCAGTCCCGAAGTTTTAGGCGAAAAATAAAAATCTTTGGTTTTTGCCACTATTCTCTCAGTTCGTTATAAAAGAGAAGGAGGGATAAATAATTAGCACAGTGATAATACTATTTCCATAAACAAGAGGACTAATTAAGGGTACGTAGTACTAGATGCCTACATGAAATACATCTGATTGGTTGATATAAATGGAAAAAGGTCACCTAAATGAACATTTTTGCTTATCCGACCTTTGAGCTAGCAGTTAAGGGGAGTCCATCATAAAAAATTTTTAGATCACGGATTTCGTTCATTTTCGCACATAAGCTAACCACATATGTCGTGCATATCAAGTTCTAAATTTGAGTTGTTTCGTTCAGTTCTTCGCAATTTCGAGCCATCAATTGTGTGCAATTTGAATATGAGAGAGTACGAGAGTTTTGCAGCCAACTGGAGCAAATTTTCGCAAGTCAACTTCAAGTTTTAGTAATTGAGTAAAGTATATACATATATATATATATATATATATATATATATATATATATATATATATATATATATATATATAGTATTTAGTATAAATATAGTAATATATAAAGACTAAATATGTTGAAGTGCAAAAATATGAAATTTTGCAATATATAGCCTGGTCCTTATATGCCTCTCTGTAAAAATCAACGAATTTCACAATTTTACAGAAAGAATTTAATTTCTGCGCCAAAAAATCTACACTGGCAAAGGATTCCAAGCAACACTGGGTATTGTTTGAAACCTTTATACATGTATGTACTGTGCTACTGTGTAATTAGAATTTTTAGTTAGGACTTCTAGTTTTTTATAATCTACATCTAAACAAAACTTAATGACCCTCATTATTGGTCACCAATAGCGACCGAATTTAGCGACTTTCGGCAGTTCGCTATCTTCACAAATTGCTAGCTATGTCTAGTGTGGTCAAATCAATATAATCCAAAAACGATTTTGGGGGTCAAAAAACGGCCATTTTTGACTAAATCAGTTTTGTCAAAATTACTGCCAAATCTTAAGGAGAATTTTGAATTATTTATACTCAATCGATTTAGTAATCTCGACTTACTTTCTAATCAATTTATACAATTTAATTGCGCATTTTATTAATGCCTATTAGCTGGACTCCGGTGCTTTAAGCTAGAGACTTGACCGACAAACGTATTTGGCAAAACTGCTATTATTTTTATGTTAAACATCGATTTCTCAAAAACTACGCCATGGATTCGCGTAAGCTTTGGCCACAATGAAAATTCACAGTATTGCGGAGGGACTTTTCTTTACTTGAACTTCACTAGCTGCGAGAATACTCAATGCGAAGTTGCAAAATTTCGTGTCATCGCACATTTGGCGGATTTCCTTTAGCATTAAGACCTGTTGAGCAAAATCCATAAAATTTCCCTCAACCCACAGGTCCTTCATACCAAACTTCATACTTCATATAAAATGAAATTTGCCCGATTCTATAGTTTTGCGAAATCGATACTCAAAGTTCGATGGTCTATACATATTTAGTACGTGAAAAAATTTTGCTGTTTTTTTGCAAATTTTGCTTTTTTTCGGATTTACTGATTATAAACTTTAAAACGGTGTGTCAAATTTTTCCAATTCCCAAAAATGCGAAAGTTTATTGCGCTTCAAAATTCCCCTAAAAAAGGATTACCACCACCTCAAGACCTTATGCCAATATTAAAATTTCAATGCTACAGCGATTGTAAGGTCAAATACTGCAAGTGGGATTATATGGGATTGGAAAAAGCAAGTTCGGACAAATGGGATGGGATGGGACGGTGAATTTGAAAATCTTTTGGGATGGGATGGGATGGGATCAGAGAATTCGTCCCATTTGCCAACTCTGATTCAGAGCCGTTTTTCAGACAGAAATTTGTGTAAATGTGTGCTGTTTATATAGAAACTTGTATCTATTTAATATATATGTCACCGTAAAACTGTAGAATCAGGAATTCTGCAGAATTACTGAAATTTTCAGGAATTCTACAGAATTCCTGAACATTTCAGTAAAACTGTAGAATTACGGCGAAACTTGACTTATTCTACAGTTTTCCTGATATTTTCAGGGATTCTGTAGAATTCCGTATTTTGTTCAGGAAAACTGTGGAACTATGGTTAAGCTTGAATTCATCAACAGTTTTCCTGAAAATTTGAGGAATTCTGTAGAATAGCGTCTTTATTTTTAATTTTCATTATCAAATTCAAATTTTCAATGCTCATACAGTTCCTGTTTTTTAAAATATAGTCAGCCAACCGTTTATAATCATTTTACGATCAACCAAACATTAAAATTTGAAATAACCAATTATAAAAATGTTTTTAAATTTTTCGAAATAACCAACTATGATAATGGTTTAAATTTTTCAACATCAGATCAGTGAAAACTTCGTGCTTTTCCTACTTTTTTCTAACTTCTTACAATCATTGATAAACTTATGCGAAACTTGACTTATTCTACAGTTTTCCTGATATCTTCAAGGATTCTGTAGTATTCCGTATTTTGTTCAGGAACACTGTGGAACTATGGTTAAGCTCTAGGTTTTATTGATCAAAAATTTGCGCGTTCACATAGGTATATTTTTAACGTTTTTACAAATTTTTTGGATAGAAAAAGCTTAAAATGTCTTTCGATTTTAGCAAAAATTCTTATTTTTCCTTGAAAAAGTGTAATTTTTAAAAATTTTCTTGTTTCTGCAAAATGAAAGGAATTACAGATTTGAAGAAAGATTTCATCAAAAAAGCAAAAAATTTCTTCAACTTCTGGGGGACTCATGTACCATACATAGACACCAGATATTTGTATGTAAGTGAGTGAGTTAGTAATACTACAGAATACTACAGAATCCCTGAAAATATCAATAAGTCAAGTTTCGCATAAGTTTATCAATGATTGTAAAAAAGTTAGAAAAAAGTAGGAAAAGTACGAACTTTTCACTGATCTGATGTTGAAAAATTTAAACCATTATTATAATTGGTTATTTCGAAAAATTTAAAAACATTTTTATAATTGGTTATTTCAAATTTTAATGTTTGGTTGATCGTAAAATGATTATAAACGGTTGGCTGACTATATTTTAAAAAACAGGAACTGTATGAGCATTGAAAATTTGAATTTGATAATGAAAATTAATTTTTTTAAGTTTTTAATTAATTAATAAATTTTAAGCATATATATAGTAACGCAGCAAAGCAATAGCTGCGTGGTAACCATGCCTAAATAAACTATTTCAATAAGTCCATTGTTTAATTACCTTTAAAATGATACAAAAAGTGTTTTAAAATGTCTAATATTAAGTGAGCTACGACAACTTTTTACAAAGGCTGTTCACTGATTACTGAAGGTTTTTACTCCCTCTAACCCGCGTAGTTGGAAGCGGGTTAAATTTGTATAGAAAAACATGAAACGGAGTTAGCCAGAGTTAAATTTAATCCATTCGCGAAAAGAGTAGAGTTAAATTTAACTCCATATATTTTTAACTCCACAAATCATTCGCGAAAAGGGTAGAGTTAATTTTTGTCACGGTGTGATTTTTCCCCCTTGAAAATTTTCTCCCCGGAAAAATTACACCGGTGTGGATTTTCCCCCCGGAAAAATTACACCGGTGTGAATTTTCCGGGGGGGGGGGAAATTTAGCACCAATGCAAGAAACAATGCAGAAATAATGCATTTTCAAGTAAACATAGATAACTTAAAATATTGGAGTTTAAATGTCCGAGCTCAAATCTTAAGTATGTAGGAGAACGGTAATTTATTTTAAGTTTGTTTTAGAAATATTATTGAATTAAATTGGAATTAAAATATTCAGTTTGAAAATTGAAATTCTCTAAATTTTCCATGTTAACTTGAATTTTGTAAGCTTTCCTTGCAAACTTCCCTAGGAAAGATTTCACCATTGAGCTGTGGTTGAGCTCTGATGTCCGGGGATTTTTCTTTCACAAGAAGTTTCTATGTTCTAAATATTCGAAAATAGAAAAATCTCATCTATGCTCTATTTATCGAACATTGAAGAATAGAAATTAGAAATTTTAGGCTCTAAATTCTAAATAAATTGAAAAAAGATTTTAGGATTTAGAACCATAGAATTTCAGTTTCTTCAGAAAAATTCTTAATTTCTAAACTCCTACAATCTAAATTTAAAAACTTTAATTTGCCCGTACAAATTAGAACTTTTAAAATTTTTGAATTTCTAAATTCTATGTTTGAAGTTTTCACCAATCATTGAAGACTTAGAATCAAGCCAACCAATCAGCAGCGACGTGATTTCGAAACAGCTCTTCAAACAGAACAGTCCTTAGTTGTTGGCGTTGCTTGTTACAAGAAGAAGTGATAATAAAAAGCACTTTATTTTATAGAGAAAATTATGCAGTTATCTAATCTTTTTCTTTGGAACGGTCATGCGGATGATTTGGTAACCGAAATATAACAAAAATTACCTTACTATGATAGTGTTAAAAAATATAACTCTGTTTACGTTAATGTTGAGTCATCCAGAGGACAGTATATAGAATTTCTCGAGTTCTCAAGTTGCAAGTCTCAAGACTGAACTGTGGATCTCAAGTGTTTCACATGTATTTTCCTCAAACTCGAAACCTTCCTGCACTCTTAGAAATGTTTCAGTAGGTATAAACAAAACGAATCACTTGTAGATCTAAATACAAAAGCTTTAGAGAAAATACAGGTTAAGTCTTGTTAATTTCCACAGGACATCGTTGGTAGTTTCTATCGGATATACCTTAGTAGAATGCTGATAACCAGGGTTTTTTTTGGTTTTCGGATTTGCGTCAACCTTGCGTCCCGCTAAATTTAAGTTGCGTCCCGTTAAGAAATTTTGCGTCCAGGCAGAAATCTTGTTTTAGCGTGTTTTTCAGTGCAAAAATTGTTTTATTTATAAAAATTTTCGATAATTTCTTTAGTGCAAAGGTATTTAGACTATTTAGAAAGCTGATGCTGCTTAACGGTAATGCACGATTACAGGACTACCTACCAAGAATATAGATGCGTCCAACATACACGACGGGGGGCTGGGGGGCTCCTGAAGAATTTTTTGAAATTACAGAATAATCCGTAATGGAAATGTTTAAAAAGATTTTATTTGGCGTCTGTTGCAGAACTTAGTAATTTTCGATTATATATATTATTGACACACATTATTCAGATATTTCAATGTTAGTTAAACTAATTAAAGTATTAAAAATTTATGAAATATTTAGGAATATCATTGAGAAGAAAGGTAGCAAACATTAAAACATACATTCGGTTTCGCAAACTTTGACAACTGGTGATCCTTAATAGCAGGATTATTGCAAATGAGCACCTGGGGTCTGGGGGGCGGAGCCCCCAGAAGTTGGAGAGTTTTCGAAATTACGGATTAAATCCGTTGTGGAAATGTTTAAAAAGATTATTTGGCAACTGTTACATCTATTCTAACTAAAGCTCCTAACGCTAATGCATTTTTTGTGTTAATTGCATCTGTGAATTCTTGAATTTTGAATAAACTCAGTATAAAGTCAATAGAGAAGCGTGTATGCCCCAGGCAGCGTTATTCAACTGCAAAACAGTGAAGCATTTGTAAATACTATTAACGTTAGTTACAATAAATGGATAGTGAATTGCTCGTACATAGGTCTTTTGTATTTGAAAATTTCAGAAAAATGGTAATCTTGCATTATTTTAAGTTGCCATTTGTGTATTTTTTGCGAAAAACGTTTTTTAGAAGAACCAAAAAATTTGGATATTCTGCTTCTGCTACAGTTACAAATTTTGTTAATTTCGGGGTTTTACTTTAGTACTAATCTTGATCCTGCCTGACCTGTTGAATGAGAACAATATAAATGTATAAATATATATAAATGTATATAAATGCACCTAGTAATCTCTATGTATTTATTGACGTGAAATTCATGACTTCGAAAAAATCTGATATATATGGATGCAGGTGGACAACAACTTAACAAATAACATTGAGTAACATTGAGACATGACCTTGCACCTTGGCATTCCATGACAAAGTGGGAAACACCGGGGGTCTGGGGGCGGAGCCCCCAGGACCCGAAGAAATTTTTGGAAAAAACGGAAAAATTGGTACTGGAAACATTTAAAGTTTTTACTCTTACAAAAGTGAATTTTCTCCCGAAATAATGTTGCGTCTAGCTTGCGTCCCGCTAAAATTTCATTGCGTCCAGATAAGAAACTTTGCGTCCAGACGCACATCTGGACGCAAAAAAACCCTGCTGATAACACAAGTTGAATGTGTAAGCATGCGACAATGATCATAATTTTTGACGACTGAAATTTTTTTCGAATGTTTTCACATTTTTATTCTTCAACACCCCGTGGGTGAGTTTTTGTAATGGCCTTTCCCTGCCGAGGATATTTTGAGAGCGGCCGTTCCCACCGCAACTGCTCCCCCTTTTCCATTAACAGGTCGCTCCAGTGTAAATTACAGGTGTCTTATAAAAACTACAGGTTTGGTATCTGATTTGGGATTGTCGAAAAAGTCGAACAAAACTACAGGTTTCTACAGAAATCTCCTGTAATTTTTACTATGCGAGAGGCTAGTAAAAAATAGAAAAGTTACTGTTAGAGTAATCAAGACTGTTTTCATAGTCTTCACATATGCCTTCATGTCATTCGAAATTAAATTGTGGTAAATTTACTACAGTTCAAAATCAGCTGGTTCATTTTCTTCATCAGATCACCATAAGCAAAGCAACATGGTCTGCAGCGATAATTTCATTAAATATTCTTGAGTCTTTCTATTTAAGACGTACCTATACATCCTTTATACTCGTGAAAGCGCAATGAACAATTAGCAATTATTATGCACTGCTTCTGAGCTTTTGCTGCCAAAGCTGAACAGATTCAGCTTTTATTGTTTTAATCAACTTCACTTTAATTACCCATAATTAGGGTTGTTCGGTGGTGGCCGGTGGTGGGGCCGGCCCCCATTTTATTTTCGGGGGCCGGGCCCAACACGGCCCCGGGGGCCGGTGTCGGTGACGGCCCCCAAACCGGCCCCCATTTCGATTTCATGTGGAAAGTATGAATTTTTCCAATGCTAATGTAGTAAATAAAGGTGTTGGTAGCTATTATTTAATTTTAGTTTTTGGCAAACTATCAGATTTTATCTTATATTAATAGTTTCTTGGATGGAAATACTTTGGAAAAATTCTTGTCGAAACAAAGTAGTAATCGGAACTCAGATCTTATCTATCAAGATGCATGGAATGTATGCTCCATGTTAGGATCAATTTCTATATTCCCTGACTCTATCCTTCACTCTTAGAGGTTTCTGTGGAAGCTATAGGAAGTTTTGTAGCTTTTTAAGCGATCCTTTCACAGAAAAAGCTCGCTATTTACCCAATCTCATAATTTTAAATTGCAATGGATTGCACATACAAAGACGACTATTTTGATACAAGATAATGTAGTAATTACGCTAATTCCAGCTGTTACTTAACATTAGAAATTAACATGGAAAGTTGCCATATTTTAAGAAAAACCTGTCGTGTTGTAGACAGGGTTTTTTGGTTTTCGGATTTGCGTCAACCTTGCGTCCAGCTAATTTTGAGTTGCGTCCCGTTAAGAAATTTTGCGTCCAGGTAAAATTATTGTTTTAGCGTGTTTTATATGCAAAAATTGTATACTTTATAAAAATGTAGATTATTTCTTTAGTGAAACATAATTTAATCGTATGAAAAAGTACTTAGAACGGTGACGCTACTGAACATTAATGCACGATTATAAAATATGTGAAATATGCCCTATATACACGACGGGGGGTCTGGGGGGCGGAGCCCCATAAGTTGAAAACTTTTTTGCGATTACGGAAAAATCCGTAATGCAAATGTTCAAAACGATTTAATTCGCATCTGTTGTATCTAACATATATCATGACCAATTTTTGATATTATTGACACACATTATTCAGATGTTTTGATGTTATAGTTAAACTAATTAAGAATTAGTTGAATAGCTATAAAATTAATATCATTCAGAACAAAGACAGTAATTTTGTTTCGAAAACTTTGGTAACTAATGAATCCCGGAAAAATTATGACAAAAATGCAGCGGGGGTTCTGGGGGCGGAGCCCCCCAGAAGTTGGAAAATTTTTTGAAATTACGGATAAATCCGTAATGAAAATGATTAAAAAGAATAATGCAATGTATGCAATGACTGTGCTAATGCAATTGTATGAACCTCATTACATTACAGGATCCCAAAAATTTGGATATTCGGCTACGGCTACAAATTTTATTAATAATTGGCTTTGACTTGTTATGTATCGATACAGGTAGATAACTCAACTAATAACTCAACAAGTACTGACACATTACAAAGCGTTGGCATTCGATGACATAGTGGAAAACACCAGGGGGTCTGGGGGGCGGAGCCCCCCAGAAACTGAGAAAATTTTTGGAAAATGTGGAAAAATTGGTACTGGAAACATTTAAAGTTTTCACTCTTACAAAAGTGAATTTTCTCCCGAAATAATGTTGCGTCTAGCTTGCGTCCCGTTAAAATTTCGTTGCGTCAAGATAAGAAACTTTGCGTCCAGACGCACTTCTGGACGCAAAAAAAAACCCTGGTTGTAGATCATTCGAAAGCTCTTGACGAGGCGAATTTAATGGTGTAAAAATTAATTCAATTAGTTGAGCTGGGCCCGATGGTTTAGCGGAAAAAAAATTTTTCCGTAATAGCTATTATAGTGT